>WTSP01001952.1:36681-54426 GCA_025331215.1 Actenoides lindsayi | reverse complement strand
AAGGGTTGTCAGGCACTGGAATGGGCTGCCCAGGGAGGTGGTGGAGTCACCATCCCTGGAGGGGTTTAAGAGCCGGGCAGATGTTATGCTCAGGGACAGGGTTTAGATAGGGATAAGGAATAAGGTTGGACTTGATGATCTTGAAGGTCTCTTCCAGCTTAAACAATTCTGTGATTCTATGATTCCCAGCTTCTAGCCCCCAGTGAATTCAGCAGTGGGGTTTAGATGGCAGAAGCCGCAGGTTCTCTCTGGCTCAGGGTTATATGTGGCATCTTGGGGAAAAACCATTTCAGCTCCTTCACAGTCGTAGTCTCCTCCCTCCTTTTACACCTGCCTTTGAAATGGAGAGAGAAAACAAAAACCGTTTTAATTTATTAGTGTTTGCAAAGGGCTTTGAGATCTTCAAAAGGAGGTGAGCACGCTGGGCTGCGTGGCAGGAGCTCGTTGTAGCGTTGCTCAGCGTTAGACTGGAATCACCTTCCTCACATATCAAAAATAGTTTCTGCTCTAATTAGTGTGCTAAGTACTTGTCTTCTTCTCTTGTTTGAAGTGTCAGATTTTCATTACAGAACAAACAGGCGACTCCTTAGAAAATTTCCTCTCAATTAGTAGCAAGTAGGAAAGGGCTTAATTGTTCGAAAAGTGAGAAATGGTCAAAATAAAAGCGCAGTCTGTGTTGGATCCTGCATTTCCAGTATGACATGCTCTGTCACGCTGCGGCATGGCAGGAGGAGCAGCTCATGCATCATGTTCTTTCTGTCACCGCTAACGCGGAGTCATGTTATGTACTGTCACTGAAGTCATGTCATTAAACACTGGAAACATAAGAAAAGAAAACCCACACAGAATTAAAATGATCCTGGGGCGAAAAAAAATCCATTATTAAAAAAGAAAAAAGAAAAGAAGAGCAAGCAACTGAAAAACCAACAAAGCAAAACCCAACATTTTCTTACATAAAATTAATTCAGTTTTGTTTACACAAGAATTGCTATTGAAGCTGCTAGAATTTCCTGAAGATCTTTGTCTCCACTTCAATTACTTCCTGCTCTTGGAGATTTTGACAATGCTGTTCAGACCATTGCAGCAGTGATGTCGTGGAGCCCGTCAACTCCTGTGCTGCCAAGTACCTGTCTTGCTGTAAAACCCTAAGGGACACCGGTAAAATGTAGATTTTGCTTTGATATTCCTGGAGATGAGTGCTGTTCTCTCCAGCTGTACACCTCTGCCTGATGTAGAACCTGGGTAGGAGGGAATAACCAGCTAAAACCTACAAGGTCTTGTTTCCTCTCCAGCTCCCTGCATGGTAGCTGGCTCTGTTCACCACCTCAGGACAACTTCTCCTCTTTGAGGGCAGGAAGATGTGCACTGCTGCAGTACCAGGAGGGAGGTTGGGATACCCTGGAGCTTGCTTACCAGAGAAGTTTTCTCCCTTCCTGATGCCAAAGCTAATTCATGGCTTTATGTGGCTGATCCTACACATGGAGGTGTTCGCTGCCCCTTTTGCAAGTTGTCTGAATGGAGACCTCAGGCTGGGTCTGGGATAAGGGTTTCTGGGAGGGTAGGGGAAGGGGACACTCAAAAGCAGTGGGGGTGACAGCCATTCCTCAGCCTCATCTCTTTAAAGTCTGCAGGACTCCTTCAGTAGGTGATTTCCGAGGCAGAAGCCAAGGCAGCTGCTCCACATCCCCATCCAGAAAAGCCTCATCGACTGCAGAGGGGCCATGGGGGGACCTTCTGCTGCAAGCTCTCCCCAGATCCCACCCTGGGCTGCCCAAGGAAGTGCAGGAGCCGATGCGATGGCTCTCCCGGAGCGGAGCAGCACAGTGCAGGGCCATGCCGTGCAGGGAGGAGAACCGAGGGATGAGGCTGGCCCATGACCAAATGGTTACAAAATGGCCATCAATAAACCGAGTCCGGAAATTAGAAGGTCTTGAAGCTTGGAGGAGTGAGGTCCTGGAACAGGTTCCAGCAGGAGCGGTGGCGGCAAGAAGCCCACGTAGTTTAAAATGGAACTTTATGAATAGGTCTTATTATGTGGCTGCCAGCAATAGCAAGGGCTGAATTGATGGCTGGGTGAGCTCCTTTTAAGGCGTTTTGGTCTTTGCTCCATGCTTTGCATTCTCCTGGGATTTTTTTTTTTAAGGTGACCTTCAAAGGATGTCTTTTAGAAAGCGAATTCTGCCATGCTGTGATTTCTTCGCAACGTATAAAGGGAACCCTGAAAGATTTTTAAATATTTGTGTTAGTTTATGGTTGACGGTTGCTCTCGAACGAGCAGGAAAGTCGAGTCTGGTTTTGCTGGAAGCCCTGCTGGTCTTCTAATACGTCTGTTGGGAGAGAGGCTTTAATGTCTGGACTCCTCTAGTGAGTTCATTGTTCAAAGAATTTTAGGTAGGCAGAATCCGGGAGAAGAATAAAAAGTATTTCGTGCAACCGTCTCCGCTTTTGTTTACATTAGAATGACAAATGATTTTTAATATTCCCCCCCCCTCCCCTTTGTAGCTGTCTCATTTAGGTGACTTATAGAAGTGTCTTAATCTTTTTATTGATTTCCCTTATCCTCTATTTATTCTTTTAAATGCTGCGTTCTCCCTAACCTTATCTCGTCACCAGCTGATGGAACTGAAATCAGTGATTGACAGATTGCATGGATAATAAAGAACGTTGTTAATCAAGAATGTGTTTACATCAGGATGTGAAATTTTCCAGTCAAACTGTACCGGGGCTGTCACACAAATATAGAAATATGCACGTACCCATCACATGATTAATCGTAGGTATTCTTGCATTATGGTGGCTGATAATATATATTTAAAGATCTACCGTAATTCATATCTTTATAGGAAGGAAGGTCAGGCTGTGGACCAAATTCCCGTGGTGCCTCAGCACTGATGTCAAAGCTGTAACTAAACTCTGTGTAACCTCTGTGCTGTAAAAGATGCCAAATGCAATAGAGTCAGGAATTTGTAAAGGTGATTTCCCGGGTGCAGGTGATGCACGTATTCTGTTCCAGCGCTGATTTGGCACCAGATCTACAGTGCCCATGTGGATTAACTGTAAGAGTGTATTGCAAGGCAGAACAAAATGGATTATGCCATTGATTCCCAGCAAGCACGTCCCCCATGGCGAGGCAGGTTAGAGCAAGCTGCCTCTGAGCTTTGCAAATATATATATATATTTAATTTTTTTTTAATGCTGGAAATGAAAAAAAAACCCCAATAAATGCTTCCCAGGCATTCAGCAAAGGCATGGCCTATTCCAGCAATATTTTTGGTGTGAGCAAGGGATCTGAATTCAAGAACTCCCAAGGGTGGTGTGGCCCAGTGTGCTTCAGGGATGCTGCTGAGTCGCAGCACACAGGGTCGGTGATTTGCACTTTATCTAAATATATGTTTTTGTTTACAGAAATGAGACAGCAACATAAAGAGCTTTGTTTACCACAATCAATAAACGTGTTAACTTGGTTTTCTCTACCAGAAAAGATTAGTAAGTAATCCTTTCCCCTTCACCTTGGAGGCAGTCCAGGAGTATTTATTACAGAACAGGAATGTTTCTGCATCAGTTTGGGGGATAATTAAAGCCATCACATGAGCAGGGCAGCTCTCTCTGCAGCTTCACTGCCCAGCTGCCAGTGCAGCCATTCCAGCACCCACTCCCCAAGGTAAATAAAGATCCAGGAGAAATTTTGTAGAGCTCAAGGATTTAAGGACCAGGCTCCAAAAGGAGTGTTGCTGCCCAACAGCCCGGAGTAGGTTCAGCATTTGCGTGTGGCACACACAGGGATGTGTGTGTGCAGAAGAGATTCTGTACTGTCTAAGCCTGGATTTTGAAGGTGCCCTCAAAGGTGCAACAGTTCATAGGAGATTTGTGGTGCTGGGGCTCTGGACAGTGGTGGGTGAGAGACTGCTGGGAGGAAGGACCATTGGTTACATCTAGGGTGAACCATTTGCTCAGAGCAGGTAGAAATCTCTGCAACCCACTTAGGCTTTGTAGGGCTGAGCGTTGCATCCAACTCAATCAGCCGTTAAGAGGAGGAATTTCCTTTTGTTCCTGGATTGGTCTTTTGTGTCTTCAAGAGACACAATAGGGAGATTATTTTTTTTAATAATAATTTAAGAGTTCAGTGAACATGGATTGAGCAACAATAACTGGTGGCAAATGAAAAGGCACTTGATGTATGAGCTGGATAAAGGCTGTTGGCTAGAGGAAGCTGTACATCTAGCACAATAAGCCAGGCTGATCATGTATTGGCCAGCTTAGAGATCGTTGTACTTACTCCTTATTTTAGAGGGTGATTGAAGATGAAATCCTGACTTTGTTAAAAAAAACCCCAAAACACAAAGTGGTGGTTTAACCTTTAATTTCAATGGGGCTCCATCCTGAAATTTAAATTGAAGTTATTACAGTTGTTGGAAGTGGAGGAACAGAATCACTAAGATGAAGAAGATAGGATAGAGGAAGGATGAGAGGCGGGGAAAAACAGAAGCATCCTGGAAAAGGAGAGTCACAAGCTGAAAAGGACCTCGGAGAAGCTTTCAGAAGACTCCAGCCAGGCTACTTTGTGCAGTTTCTGTACCTATAATGTGGAGGAAAATCTTTGTCATGTGTTTTAAGAGGGAACTTTTAAAAGGTGAGCTAGGCTGAGTTACGTAAAGTGAGGGTCAGGGGACAGCTCATCTTCCCTGCACAAGGAGAGGGTCTGGTCCTTATTGCACCAGGCCACAGACAGCCACAGCCACAATCTCACCAGCTTTGGGTTAGACTGGGAAAAGCACGTTTGAATCTGTTTCTGCTCTATCCCACGTCACTCCTTCAAAAGCCTCGGGGAGCAAGAAAGTTGCTCACAGCCCTTTGTTGGAAAAGCGTGGTGCTTAGTTCTGGGCAGAGAATGGTTAAAGGGCAGCCTAGAAATCATCAGAAGATTTTTATTTTTTTTTTTCCTTTCCATTCGTCAATCAAAGAATCTGGTGTAATTGGGCTTCAGTGGGATGATTTATTCACAGTGTTTTAATGTGACCTAAATCCAATCTTACTCATCATCAGCAACCATTGTTCTTGGCACTCATTTTAATCAGATGTCTCGCTAATCCAGACTGATTGTCTAGTGGCTTTCACACATGTCAAGATGTGGTTCTTCAGAGAAAGGAAAAAAAATCCAGGAAAAGTTCTTTTCTTTTCAGCTGTCTTCATCTAGACTTTGTGTGCTGTGTATTTCTTAGCTCTAGGACACCCCTGATACTGGATGATCCCAGGCTCCATTTAAGTTTTGTTCAGCTTCTCTTTAAGTAGGATCCAGAGTCACTTTTTCTCCCCTTTATTTTCCGAGTTAGATTACTCAGGACTGATACCAGCAACACTAGCCATCAAAGTTGGGTTTCATCCTGGGTCCTCTCACCAAAGGAAGTGGCGAATCATTCTAGTCATTTCAGAGATGTATTTTGGAATGGAGGAAGCATCTCTGATGCTCTGGTGGTGCCAGAGCCACCTCAACCCTCTCAGTATCTCAGGGGTGGGAGTTGAAAGGAATCTTTCCATTAGCCTTGTGCAATTCCCCAGGGAGGGGAGCAGGAGCCCCGGGCTGCTGGGGCTTTGCTGATCGTGTCACCCTGCAGACAGGTCTGGGTGAAGAGGTGGCAAAATTTGGCAATTCCTCCTCCCTCAGTGCTGAGTTCTGGAACTTTACAGACATTCTTTAGTCATTGCTTTGGAAGCTTTGACTGTAGCAGACTAACAAGAACCCAGACTGTGGGAGATCCCACATCGGAGAGGCAGAGAACTGGAGAAGCTTCACTGGCGCGGTTTGCCCAGACCAAGAGCTGGTGGGCTCTTGGTGGCAGGATTGGAGCTCTGGGAAACCTGAAGAGGAGGAGCTGACACCCTTCACCTCCCTGCTGCCAACAGGGAGCGTGGAGAGGGGGCAGCCAGAACACTGCAGCACGGGTGACAGTTTGGGGGAAAATAGGATGCTGATGAGTGTTCTGATTGGAAGTGACAGCGGATCCCTATCTGGGTTCTGAAAAGGGGGGTTGGTTGTTTGGTTGGGTTTTTTTTAATTCTCTAGGGGTATGATTAAGCTTTGCTCAGGAGTGTGCCACGGTCCTGTTCAAACACGCTGCTGCTGCTTGCGTAGGTGTGGAGAAAGGCAACGTGGACAGAGTGCCTTCTTAAGGGAAGTAATGGCTGCATTTTTAATGCTTTTCTTTACTTTTTTTTTTTAAACTTTTCTTTTTTTTTTTAATCCCACACTACTGTAGAGCTGACCTTGCAAGCCCCATGCCCATCCCATGACAGTGCAGAGCAAGCTCAGGGTTTGTGGTTCAGTTCCTGGTGAACTGAATGTCATTTCTAAATAATGGCTCCAAATACAGATGTTTTCTCTCTGATTTCCCCATGTCCTGCATTCCTTGCTCTGCCTTTCACAGTCAGTATGAGGCCGTTGATCCAGTGGTTGTATAAATTAGAATAGCAGTGAGTGCTTGACATCTTTTGGGTTGTATCCTGGTGTCCTGGGTGCCCCAT
This sequence comes from Actenoides lindsayi, assembly GCA_025331215.1. Classification (NCBI taxonomy): domain Eukaryota; kingdom Metazoa; phylum Chordata; class Aves; order Coraciiformes; family Alcedinidae; genus Actenoides; species Actenoides lindsayi. The sequence goes on along the minus strand of WTSP01001952.1, from coordinate 47,907 downwards.
GTGCTCCACTGCAGCTTTAGGGATGTGAACACCCATTAGCTTTGGCTAGCACCCCAATTTTGCCCTGCTCTGCACCACTCAGAGCTGACCCCCCCATTTTCAGGCAGGGGAAGCTGAGGTAGAGCAAAGGAACCAGCTTTGGATGTATTAAAGTCATTGGTTACAAACTTAGTGTCAGAGATGGGGCTGAAATAGAGATCTCTTGGGTGGTGTGACCTCCCAGCTGTCTCATGGGTTGGTAAAGCCTTTGTGCACAGTAAGATGAATCTTTCTGCTTCTGCAAAGCTGATAGCCATTGAAAATTGCTCGTGGGGCTCTACTGGAGATGTCCCATTATCCAGTGCATACATGGACATGAGCTCTCCTTCCACCCGGACCCCAGTTGTATGCTCCTGCCAGGCTTTGGGCACCTGAGAGTCTGGCAGGAGGGAGATGTGAGTTGCCCAAGCCAAGGCCTCTCAAGTCCTGCAGGTGAAGGAAAGCAATTCCCTGAAAGCCTTCATCTTTCATCGACCACACAGACAGAAGCTCCCCACTGAAGTGTGCAGAGCTATAACGCTGAGCTCGACATCCATTCCCGTCATGATCTGGGATCTCCGATGCTTCATCTGTTGATGCCTAAAAAGCATTTCCTTTCAACTCTGAAATAATCTCTCTTTCTCTTGTCCCCCACCCCCACGGCTTGAGCAGTTAGACATGCTTTAAATTCCCTCTCCTGTCTCTCCCCCTGCCACTGCTCCACCGCCTCTGATCGGGGAGCTGTGTGCATGCATTATGGGCTGTCTGATAGTCCTGCCTGATATGATAGCATTGCTAAGTACCCTCCGAATGCTTAATGCTGCTATTATTATTCTGGTGGGCACCTCCAGAAACTTCTCGCAGTTGGATGAGTCTAGCCTTTTACCTCAGCTCCATTAACAAACATCTTCATCATCCTGAATGTTGTAATGGCCCACAAGGCACGTGCCTCCTGGAGATGCTCCCATCCTCCCCCCGCGGAGAGGACAGAAAGCCTCCCCTGAATACACGGACCTCTCCTACCAGTAATAATCTGTCCAGGAGTCTCAAAATAACATTGCCATTAGCACAGCGCTTCCCACTCCCTCCCTGGTGCCTGGCTGAGGGCTGCTCCCCCACCCCGCTCCCGGCAGTAAGTCTGGCCCGTGTGATGCATGTTACACACAACAAACATTTATCACACAGATGTGCTGATACCTGGCTGAATATTTCATGGCAAAGTGCCTCTACCAGAACCCAGCTCTTTGACCTTGAGCACACCATGTCATTGAGCTCTGCCGCTCCTATTTTTGTTGGACTATTGCATCTAGAACATGTCAAGCACGAGGACAACGGGAAACACCTTTCACCCCATCCTTTCTAGGCCAGCATTTTCTTGTCCATCTCCTTACACCTCATCATGGCCAAGCCGAAGTCTCTGAGGACTGTATCTGAAGCTTGGAAGCTGGTGATGTGTTTGGATCCGTGTTTGGATCCATGTTTGGGGTGTTTCCATGGCTAGGGATGGTGTAAGGGCTGGGTGGCTCCAGACCTCCAGTCTTTGCACTGCCCTCAGCATCCCTGCAGGAGGTCTTTAAAACGGCCAGTACTGGCTGTTTCAGAAAGGGACGTAGGAAGAAATCATAGTTCAGCCCCTAACAGAGGAGTTTAGTTTGACAGGTTGTTTTCTGCTTGAAAGCACAGAGACTAATACCCTGCCGGTGTCCGCGTGAACTGCTGCCGCCCGGGACACGCTGGTCCCCAAAAGCACCCCTCTGCTCGCAGCCCACAGACTGATGTGCTGGGTGTGCGGCAGGCTGGCAGCAAAACGCCGTGGGCATCTTGCCCAGAAAGGCTGCTCCCAAAGCGCAACCCTCGCTTGCCACTTCCACTCAGCCCTCCCATCACCTTAATGAATCCTCGCTCCCGGTGACAGCAGCACCTCATAACGCATCAGGCGCTTGCAAGACGCAGCGGAAGCCACCCCCTGCCCTGGAGGAGATACAAATTAAGTCCATTTCACCCTGGAAATTAAACTCCTGGGAGGAGGGGAAAGTGCTGCTGCTTCCCGCGGCTGTGGCAAGCTGGTGAGATTCATGGACCAGTACCTTTGTGGGGTGATGCTGTGGGAAAGGCACATGTGCCCAGAGCAGCTCACACTCCTCGTGGCCAAAACTCTTCCAGGATGGATCAGTGACCAGGACAAGATGTGTGTTTTTCCCTTCTTGTATCTAACTTCGGCTCTGAGCAGATTAATAGCATGAGCTGAATGTTTTCTGTTGGTTTATTCATTCCTTGGCTTGTTTTGTCAATTGAGCAGCTCTTGTTACCCCAGAAGGAGCTTGGGGAGTGATATATGGCCCTGACATCCAGATTAAACAACCCATTTACTGCACCCGGTCTCCAGAATTCAGACAGCAGAGGCATGGGCAACAGTACTAACAGTCACAGAGCAAACAGAAATCAGATACTTTTCATTTTTAGTTCATTTCTTTACAAGAAAAGGGCAGGGGTGGGGAAAGGGAAGGAGTAAACAGAAGGAGAAGAAGAAATGGGCTGGAAAGGGGAGAAGAAGGGGAAGAAGTATCAAAAGGGGAAAATGCAGAGGAGATATTAACACTTGATTTAAAGGAGCTCCAAGTCAGCTCAGGGTTAGCAGCTTCTCTCTCAAAACCATAACAGAGTGGCTGAGGACCGACCGTACAACTGGGATCCTTTGCTGGTGCACTTGTGCTTAACGCTGCTTTAAGTGGCATCTTCTGACATGGTTTTATTTATTTATTTATTTATTTTAGGAATTGCAGCTGCTCTGGGCTGAGTGGGAGCTCAAGACATGTGGGATGTCTTTGAATGCCAAGCGGACCTGGGTGGCAGATACCCAAAGCTTTGCCTTGCTGCTGCCAAAGAGCAGCAGATGGGAGAAGAGCTGAGAGCAGCTTTGGAAAGGCAGAGCTGTTTTGGTCTAGCTGTGATGAGCTGAGCTCCTCTGGGCTGTGCTGGAGCTGGTCTGAGGACCCAACCCTTGATGGGAACCCAGAGGCTGGGGCTGAGGTGGGATGGTGTGCTCCTTCACCCCTCTGCAAGTGGGGAGAGCACAGAACCAGCTGCTCTGATAGTGGAGAGGCTCCTGTCCCTGGCTTCCAAAACTTTCCTGGTCCCAGAAGGAGCTGTGAACCTCTTTCATCTTTGTGATTAGCTGACACTGAGGGCTGCTCAGCTGAAAAACATAATGTGCAATGGAAATGTTCCTCAGGTCCATCCCAGGACAGTACATTTATTGGGGCAGGCTCTTCTCACAGCCCCTTCTGATGGCAGTTTGCACTGGGACACCTACAAAGAGGGACAGAAGAAGTGGAGATCAGAGTATCATCACTGCCTGAACACTTGAAGTCTGTCCAAAAAGTGAGGGATGTGACAGGTCTTTAGCTGCCTGCAGTTGGTTATGTGCATCACTTTTCTGTGGAGGAGGCCATTCCTGTCACATGGGGGAACATTCAGGCCCCTTATCTTCATCGCTTTGGTTTTTTTGGATGAAGGAGGCATGATATCAAGACTGGGTAGGATGGGGCCTTGCACAACCTGCTCTGGTGGGAGGTGTCCCTGCCCATGGCAGGGGGGTTGGAATAAGGTGATCTTTAAGGTCCCTTCTAACCGAAACCATTCTGTGATTCTATCATTGTAGATACCAGCCTGGGTGTTCAGCACGTCCTGTGGCCCAGCTGATGCACTGTGGTGTGTTAAACTGCTGTGTCTTGACCATGTGTTTTAGGATGACATGCTTCCCATGACATCCCCATGCTACAGGATGTCCTGCTTCAGCACCTGCCACAGGCTGGGAACTGTTAAAATCCTTGAAACTTAAAATACCCATAAAGGTCTTGGACAGAGGGACAGCTCTGAGCACTGAATGGGTCACCCCGTCTCAGCTGTAGCGCTTCTCAAGTCCTGGTGATAACCCACAACATGGTTATCTCCTGCTCAGGGGGGGACAGGGAATGGCCAACCTGCTTGGATCTGTTCAGGGTTGTCCCTCCTTGGTTTTGAGCTGAGAGTGGGAGTGGCTTTGGTGGCATTCGTGCCTGTTTCATGGCTCAGTAAATGTCACCGTGAAATGATCACATCTAACCATGCGTGATGTATCAGCAACAAAAAAAGGTCAACTCCAACCGTAAATATTTCAAGCCTTGTAAAATATTCATTGGTAGCCATGAATACTGAAGAGGTGGGATGGGCCAGAAATCTTCCAGCCTGCTCCTTGCCCCTGCCAGCCAGGCTGGAGAGCTGCTGCTGGGTCAGAGCTGTCTTGTCCTACTGCCTTTCAACGCTGATTCCCCGCAGTACATCCTCTGCTCTACTGGATGTAGATATTTGAGGAGTGCTACAGCTTTCTCCGGATCTTTTTGGCCGAGCAAAGCTGGCTTTCCCAGGAGGTTGTGTGCATTCTTCCCACTCACATACCTAGTTGTCCACTGCCAGATTTCAGGGCGTACCAAGCACACACATGCCCAGACTTGACACCACAGCTCAGCAAAGAAGAGCTGGGCTCCCCATGGGTTTGTGCTTATCTGCACATGTGCACATCTCGCCGCCTTGAAAATCCTAGGCGAGGTTTCCAGTACAAGGGCATGATTTTCTTAAGCCAGCAGATACAGTGAGAAGAAACCAAACTGGTTTTAGGGCTGTTCTTCTACCTAAATCAGGAACACCACCCTCCAACATCCAGGACAGTCTCAGTTTAGCTGGGCTGTACTACCTCTTTGATTAGACCATGTGGGAGAAGAATAAGCTGGCAAAGGAAAAGGAGAGGTACCATGAGGGGGAAAGGAGATGGGGAGCTACTGTAACATCTCCCCATTAACCATCATTTTTATCCTTTACCAGTACAGCTTCAGCAGCACTTCCCTTGGGAAGCCCTGCACTGAAATGAGTGCTGCCTTCTTCAGAGGTCTCCTGAGCTGCTGACAGCTCTCCTTCATGTCGTCACTGTCACCTCACTTTGCGTGGCCTGAATCAGACCTAAAAACACACAAAAAAGGGCCAAAGTCTGCATTTTTTTGTGCACTGTACACCAGAGCAATGAAATCCCACGGCCTTCCCATGAAATCTGGAAGGACAGCGTTCATCCCTTGTATCTCTATCCATCCGAAGTAAGGTGTGTTCTGGCCAGCAAGCTGCCCCAAGAGCCGTGGGGACAAATAGGCCTCCCCAGCAGCAACTCATGCCATGTCACCCTCCTCTCCATGGGACTAGGTTGCTGTGGGGTGGGTAGGATTTGGGTCTCCAGGTGTGCAGGAGGATCCCACAGCCTTCAGCTGCTGTGGTTTGGAAGTTTCTCAAAGGTTCCACATCAGCCCTGCCAGCCCTGCAGAGATGCCCTGGATGCTCTTACACACCTGAACTGGCACAGACGTCTGGGTTTTTTAAGCAACCAGGTCATACCTGCAGTGTTTGCTTCATTCCATTCAGAGAGATGAAACTAGACACCTAATTTTGGGTTATAAAGGGAAATAAGAATGATTACACCTCAAATAAAAGACTGTCCCTCTCCTCCCCACCTCATCTACTAAGCAATTACAGTGGTGTTCATCCCCAAACCAAGCCTCCCCCCGATTTCTTGCCCATTGCCCTAATCTCTTTGGTTGTTTCTGTCTTTTTCCTGTCCTCCCTTGGGGTTTGCAACACGCCATAATTCCTCACAGTCACTGGTGTTTGTTATTCTTAGTGTGACACTGAGACACCTCAGCCCAAGATCGGGCCCAGTTGTGCTGGATGTTTGACATCCATGATGAAAGAGAGGGTTTCTCCCCCACAAAGAGCTGAACAGTTGAGTGCAGTGAGGAACCCCAGATGGAGACAGACAATATATGGGACATCGAGTGTGATTTCTTTTTTTTCTTTGAAATAATGGGAAGTAGTTTTATTTAATAACATCTTTCGGGCCCCTTGGCAAAATCCTAATCAAATATCAATAGACATCATCACATTTGCTGTTACTGGACCAGAGCTTCAATAAATAATCCTAAATTTTCTAAGAGGTGTCACAAGGTCTTAGATCTCAGGCAAAGCATTTCTGTCCCAACATCTGCTTTTACTGAGGAATGAGAACGGGCTAATAATCAATAACCAATTGAACAGTAATAGTCCTTGTTTCAAAGCAAACCCTTTCCAAGCCCTGATCTACCAAAGGAATTCAGCTGGGAGGAAATAGTGGTGCCACTTAATTAGAAATGCAATCAAGACTTGTGGAAATTGCCTCTTTTTTTTTTTTTTCCCCTAAGTGGAGTCACTGTACAGCTCGTACAGAGTTATTTTGGGGGCGGAGGGAGAGCAGGCAAAAGGCATCTTGACTCTCTAAAGCGAAAGGCAGAGTTTTTACTACGTCCACTGCTCCTGTTGGTCTTATTTTTTCCTGGCAGAAGCTTCCTGCACATCCTCAGGTGCTTGGTGCCACCCCCCTGCACCACACTTCTCCCCCCTAAGAAGACGTAGCGACTCCTGTTTCTTCCGGAGCGTTGCTCTGAGGGTGACCATGGAGCTTTGAACAAGCACCTCCCCAGCAGTTCTTCCTTTTGAGCAAGGTCTGCCCAGCAAAGCAGTTTCACCAAGGACCAGCAGCGCATACAAATGGTGCTGTCTGCTGGCTCCTGCGCCCAGGGTATGTTGTATTTCTTGGCTAGATGCTTGTCGCACGCAGCCTGAACGGATAAATTGAGCTTCCCAAGGACTTTTTTTAAGGTATTACATTTTTTGGTCAATATTGGCTGTTAATGCAAATCCTTGTGCCCTGCTCCTCTCATCATCATGCTCAGGAGCAGTTTGGAGGGCGAGATTGGATTCTTTGCTCTGTCCAAGTAGCAGCTTCTCCTATCAGGGCAGGTGGGAGGAGGTTCAGCAGCCCCTGGGATGGAGGAAAAATGACTTCAGAAGTGTCTGAACACTGCCCAGGAATAAAAGAGGTCAGCCGGCCAGAAGAGCTGAAAAAGCGTGCCAGAAATATCAGTGGGTCAGGAAAGCTGGCAAAAAGCAGGCACGCTTCACGTGGTTTCAGACCCAGCTGCTCTGGCTGAGGATTTGTCTGCAGAAACATCAAAATTAGATCTTGGGGCTGTAGAGGACACTCTTGCAAAGACCAGCTGGGGAGATCAGAGCTCCAGCGCTATCCCCCCGGGGGAGAGCAGGGCTCTGGGGTTTTCCCAGGGAAATGCCACCACTCCAGATGCCAGACTTGGGGCATCCCAGCATCTCTGTTTGCTCTCCAAGAGCTCCAGACCAATTAGGCTCAGTTTGTAGTGTTGGTTTTCCCCCGTCCCCAGCTGTCAGCATCACTGATACTCCTGACACCAGCGATCTGACAGCCGCGCTGGGAGCAGCCCGCTCCTTACATCATTGCTCGTGCTGAATCCCCCGCAGACAAACACACACCAACCCCAAGACCTGCAAATTGCCACTGCCTTCCAGAAACAAGACCAGCTGAAGAATGACGCTGGCCCGTCACCAAACTGGGATCCTAATATGCAACCAGTTAGGAGGATAGGGAGGCACCTAAACTCCGTTTTCTGGACAGGACCATTAATTTCTCTGCTGACTGCATGCAGGAGAGCACCAGATCCATCCCACCAGCTCTCTCTGTAGGCATCAGCAGACTCTCTGTGCAGGCATTTAAAGCAACACAGCCTCTGTTCATGGCTGGAATGTGTCGGAGGGAATGGAGCTGTTGAGTGCGATGCTATTTTTACAGTCACTTCTCCGAGCAGTTTAATGGTCATGAGTGGTCAAGACCTCCATTTCATATCTCCCCATTAAGAAGGATGCCCCAAGCGACAGGAGCTTCCCCCGATTCTAGGAACTGGGGCACTGATTCCAGGTGAAGAGCACCATCTGCTGACATCCCCTCCCTGCAGCTCCCTGGATTTTCAGTGAAGGTCCCTGACCAAGACCTGGCCATACACAGACTCAGATTCAGGCCTTGCATGACGTTTGGCTGCCTGTGGAGGCTCAAAAAGCTCCTGTCCTGATGGGTGGCTTCACTTCTTTGCTGTTTTACTTGGAAATCTGTGGAGTCTGGAAGCCTTGGAGGAAGAAGGCTGTTCTGGTGTGTGTGTCCTGTCTTGTTGTGTGTGTTTCCTGTCTTGTTGTGTGTGTCCTGCCTTGTGTGTGTCCTGCCAGGCACAAGGTGCTCCCTTTGCATCACCTCCCAGATGTTCTTTGCAAAAATTTCCTTCTATGCCTGTCTGAGCAGGATCTTGTGATCCAAAACTCACTATAGGACCATCAATTGGTCCATCGGTGATGGTGACTTCTGTGATGAAAATATCTGACCCTTGTCCTCAAACTTTTTATGGAAAACTCTTAAAAACACCGTAAGAAAGTGATGATTCTTGTCTGCCAACGACATGGTCTGGATGTGAACCCAGCTCTGTATCCTGCAAGTCACCATCTGATTGTCCTTTGTCATGGTCTTAAGTGGTGGGCTCTGTTGGTCTGAGACTTTTTCAGACTTTGTCTCTCAGGGCTGCACACAAAGGACTGAGGGTATGTTAAATATGTATAAGCTGATGGAAAGCAGGCATGAAAGGAAGAGCGTGGCTGATGAGGCTGCATGAGATTTGTCTATTACTGAATTAATTGGTGTAGGAGATGAGGCAGGCACACAATGAATTGTCTGCCTTTCAGAGCACTTGAAGAGCAAATACACAGAGAGTCGTTCTTTGGTGCTTCCTTCCCTCCCTCCCCTGGCCTGTTCTCTAGCTGTGCTGGCCCTGTGTCTGCTTTTCCTCTCTCTAGCCACATGCTTTGGTATTTCTTTTGCTCTTGCTCATCCTGTATCATCAGCTTTCCTCTGTATTTGCCCTGCCATCCCTTTGGTCATCCGGGAGGTCTGAGGCCACACCAGCAGTTCCCAGATATTTTGCAAACCAGCTAAGAGTGCCTGGGACTAGCCCTGGTGACCTGCATGCCCACAACATCTCACTGCTTTAAGATGAGATCCTGTAGGTTCAGACGAACTGGTTCCTCTCCCAGGAGGACAGGTTGGATGCATCAGGCTGAGGGTCTTCCTCCTCCAGCAGTATAAACCATGGACAATCCACTGCTGCTGTTATCCCCAGATGAGATATACCCTCCAGTAGTCCCAGTGTGGCACCTGAGACTCACGGGCACTGTGCCCGGAGCCAACACTTGGTTCAGAGCTGCCAGGAGCTGGTGACACCTGAAAGGGCTGGAAAATGCTGACTGAGGGTCGAGAAAGTCATGGCTCCTGCCTGCAGTTGGGTACCTGGTTGCACTGGGCAGGTGAGGTGGGCATCAGCCAAACTGGAATCAGCTCCCCACAGGTTGAAGAGCTGGGGAAATGCAAGCAGGGGCACATACAGAAGGGGTTGGTCCGGCTGTCACCAGGCACTGGGATGTTCTGGGATGCACTGGGATGTATTGGGACACAAGGCAGTTGGCAGCCTGAAGGCTGTTCTGCCGTTACTGAAGATCCCTGGGTGCAGTGTTTCCCTTGCAGTGAAAAGCCTGGATTGAGACACCAGAGCTCTCCCGACACACCTTCCTCCTCCCCCAGCTAAAACGTGTGAAAAGAGATCCTGCTATTTTCTTTTTTGGTTCAGCGTGACCTTTTCAGGGCGGGCTTTTCTTCATTTCATTTTTAAGGAGTTTAAAAGAACACTTAAAATCTGAACAAAATCCATTCCTTTCTAATTTGCTTGGTGGTTTTTTCTCTGATTGACCTAAATTCAGTCTCTCTCGTCACCCCTTGCCCCAGTTTGGATTTTTTTTTTGGTCTGGCAATAAACCAAAAGAAGGAGAGAGATAAAAAGAAGGAAAAAACAAAAAAAACAAACCCAGGAGCAAAGATATTCACAAAGCCCCGTTTGTTACATTTTCTCTGAGCAGACTGATCCGAGCTCTCCTGCTCAGCTTTTTCTTTGTGCCCAGACAATGAAGGTGCACTTTTCCCTGCTGGCATAATTGGCTACAATTAAGCTGTGGACAAGATATTTGGTTAACGATCCCCAGGAGACACAATTTGGGGATTAGGGGAGGCAGAGTTCCCTGAGCTGGGCTGTCAGCCTCGGCTGTGTCTAGTTGTTGAATGTCTGTGTCACCAAAGCCCGACTTTTCCCCCTCCTCCCCAAGCAACGCTCCTTCTGCACTTCAGCTGAGCATCTTGAAAGCCCTTTGCAGGTCACAGCCCCACATTTTGGCCAGCTAAGCAACATAACCAGCACGGATGGGAGTGTTGCAGAGGAGATGGGGGGGTTTGGGGGTGTGAATAGTTTCAAAGTTCAGGTGAAAGTTTGCACAGGGTTCCCCAAACTGGGGAGAGGTTCCTACCAGGGTGCTCGTGGCTGGAGTCAGCTCTGACCCCCATCACTGCCTCCATGTGTGACCACATGCCAGCATTGTCCCCAGCCTGCTCCAGCAGGGATGACGTAGGGCAAACCCCACTTTCTCCGGTAGCCCTACGGCCCTCAGAGCTCCACATGATGCAGAAGCTGGTTATCTTGATTTGACCCACACAACACCCTTAGACTTGATGCAAAAACTGAGCCAGGGAGTGTTTCCAGCCAGTGGATTCTCTGAAACACCTCAGGGAAGGTGCCGCAATCCACTGCACACTTGTGAATTAAATCCACGCTTTGAAATGAAATGTTTGGGTGGAAACAGCCACTCTGGGATATGAGTTGCTTGCTGTCCCATGTCAAAGGGCTCAATGTTTTTCAAGGATATGAGAGGGATCACAACAACCAAAGGGGAACCTCCTTGGTTCACACAATGGGGGTTTAATGCTTCGTTTCCCTCTTTTGTAACCTTGCTCTGCAATGGATACTCCAGAGCTCAACCTTTGTCTCATCTGAAAGTGCATTTGCATCGGTTTTCACCCCTAGGCAGGTCTGACCTTGGAAGACAGCTGGCAAACCCTGGTGGCTTTGAGTCTGAATCCTGCAAGTCTGAAGCAAGCAGCATGTGTGCAAGTGGTGCTGGAATGTGGGGGGCTGCTCCTGGGGTGTGTGTAAGGACTCCAGGAGGTGGAGCAAGTCCTACTGCAGAACCAGGCTAGAGCCAAGGAGAGCCAGACCACCTCTCCCCCTGCATGGTATAGGGCAGAGTCACAGCAAATCATAAAGTCATAGAATTGTCAGGGTTAGAAGGGACCTTAAAGCTCATCCAGTTCCAACCCCCCTGCCATGGGCAGGGACACCTCCCACTAGAGCAGGGTGCTCA
>WTSP01001952.1:4251-14857 GCA_025331215.1 Actenoides lindsayi | reverse complement strand
CAGAGGGGTTCCAGCCCTCCCAGCATTGCTGGGGCTCCTCTGGCCCCGCTCCACCAGGTCCCTGTCTCTGCTGTGTTTAGCACTCCCAAGCTGGCCCCAGCACTGCAGGGGGATTTCCTGTGAGCAAAGCAGAGGAGCAGAACCCACTCCCTGACCTGTTTCCCACAGTGTCCTTACCATGGCTTTGCCAGCAGCAATCTGCACACTGAGACCCACAGAGTGGCCCTGCCCACGGCTGCCATCAGGCAGACGAGGTGTGGAGGCTGAGTGTGGGTCCCAAGCAGTGCTGGAAGCCCAGTGCTGGAGCAGGGTTTGGCTGCAGCAGGGATGAGCCCTGCAGGGAGAGCCGGCTTTGTGTGCCTGGGTTTGCCTCTGCTGAGTGAGATGGGAGAAGGCAGCCAGGGATGGGCTTTGTCCAACTAAATTGGCAGCGCAAGGAGTAACTGCCTCTTCTGATGTTCTCAACCTGAGGAGTCCAGCCAGGGGTCGTTTCTTCTTAATCAAGAAGCGAAGTGAAAAATGAAAATGTAGCTTTAGAGAAGCACTTCAAGCTAGCAAGTCCTTGCAGAGGAGAGCAGGTCCCCTATCAGTAGTGGGCAGGAAGCAGACATGCTTTTGAGGACAAGGCTTGCAGGTCTGGCAGCACAGGGGACCTGAGCTGTTCACCCTTTGAGGAGTTATGACCATGAGAATAGGGAGAAATTTCTACCAAGATTCTATTAAATTAATATAAGGGATTGTTTTGGTGTTTGGGTTTTTTGTTTTGTTTTGTTTGTTTTTTGCTGTTGTTTTCATGAAGATTCAGAATGGCTGAAAAAGACTGAAGGGGGCTTGTCAGGCAGTGTACACATCTTGTAGCTCTCAAGAGGGTCACGGTTTTAAACAAAGGTAATTTTTCTTTTCTTTTTTTTTTTTTTTTTACCAATCTAAATCTTATTTTAAAAAGTCATTTGAGAAAATTTCAGGGTTTGTCCTTTCCTCTGTTTCCAGGAACGGAGTAGGTTGCAGGCAGCTTGATGGTACTGAGGAGCATTTTTCCCAAACTAAATGATAGGGGTGAGCAGCCTGCTCAGAGCAAAAACATTTTCTTTCTTCCCAAAACAGAGGTTAAATACACAGCGAGAGACAGCAGCTCCCACTGGGTTCAGCAGGAGTCTGTCTATCACGTGCCCTTCCAAATCTGCCCAGCGGTCACATCTACCAGTTACACTTTAATGTGCTACTGTCCTGGGTCTGTTCTGCCTCTGGATGACCCCAAAATCCTTTTGAAGTGTTTTGTTCCCGATGAACTTGATATTCCAATTCAATGGTTTGCTCAGTGGGGCATAAAAATGCCCCTTTGACCCCCTGCTGCAGCTCGAGCAGTGCTGAGGGTTGAACCAGGCTCTCCAGCAGCTGGAGGAACCTTCTTGATTTACCAGCTTATTGGCTGCATGCAAGGATTTTGTCTAGGCTGGTGTGCTCCCATGAAAAGTTTTAGCATCAGAGAGTCCATGTGCTCAAATGGAAAAAAAAAACAAGTAAACAAAACCTCCTTAAGAAGAACATCCCCAGGTAACGTATTGTGATGCAGAGCACATCTTTCTCCACCTCCTGCTCTTCCCCTCTCTCTCCCCTTTCCTCACCACTCCATTGGTCCTTACCACAATAAACTGATATTCGTTTTAGCTGCTTGTGTTCCCTGGGGGATGTCCTGGTCTTTTGCTGGGACCTGGTTTGAAGCACGGTCAGAAAGCCTCCAGGAGCGTTGAGTTTTGGGATGCACCTGCAAAGATAAATTTGAATATATACATAGCGCAGAGGGATTATTTTGTCCGTTGTAATGAGGCTATGTCCAAGATAGATTGAGTTTCTCGAAGTAGGAGGAACTCACAGGACCTGAGGAACTTGCCTTATATTGACAGCCAGCAGACATGATAAACAAGTTGACGCTGGAGGAATCAATTCATTTTAATTTGGAAGCAAGAGCGGGGAAATGACTGAATTATCTCCTCTCGCAGGGATGGTCCCAGCAGCACCACAGAATTGGATTTGTTGTTAACTTCTGCAGCTATTCTTTTATGGCCTGTATTCCAGGGAAATATATCGAGGACTCCAATGGCTGCACCTCACAAGGGAAGCATATGGGAATAATAAAAATAATACCCTTTTTTTCAGCTATAGGCATCACATTATTTTACGAGGCTGGTTTTCTTTGCCTTACAGACAAGTTACTTGCCAATGTTACATCAAATTTGGTGGCACAGAGCCACAGAGACTCTGCCTCAGTTTCCCTCCACTGTTGCAGAGAAGAATGAGGGGCTCAGTGTTCATCCCCACATGGATGCTCTTCTACACCTGGGAGGAGTGGCTCTGTGGCCTCTATGACCTATTATTGACCCTGATCAATGCAATGATCTTAGGCAGGGTGGGGCTTTTTATCTCACTGTAATTGGTGTCCCTCTCAGCTTCGTTTTCCATCTCTTGCCTTTCCTTGCAGTCCCTCGCAGAGGGATGGGGAGAGGATCCAGGCAAGCAGTGGCATGACGGAGTTGCCTTGGGACCGGGGAGAGGGACAAGGCAGTCAAAAGCATCTGAAATCCCATCCTGTCTGTGAGGAGCAAATCCAAACATCTGCTCCTTCCGCTCATTTTCTGTCCCCTCCAGGCAAATTACAGGAGCCTCTGCCACAGCAAAAGGCTTTTAATCAAAGTTAATTACCCACTTCAAATGGTTTTTCAGCGATCTCAGGGTCAGTCACAGTGACGGTGTCCCCATGATGGTACACATCCAAGGCTGTGCTTTCCCTGAGCAGAGGAGGAAAGCAGACCATGGGCTTTGATAGCCGCCTTGTCCTAACCCACGGAGCAGGTCTCCGTGGAGAAATCAGAGGAGAAAGCTGATGGGTTGCTTAGTGAGATGGTGACATCAATTAGTTGGGCTCAGAGGGTTTACTGATGCTGGCTGACTTAACTGGATTTCGGCATGACACAAATCTGTCCAGTCTGGAGCAGGGGAGAAAATTAGAGAAACTCAGGGGCTTTCTGCTTTACATTTTCTTGAGACCACTTGTCAGATAACAACTCCCACTGTGGGTGTGACGTGGAGGGGATTTTGTGCTGCTGGTGACAATGATCAAGCTGGGGCCAAGTGGGACTGATAAAGCATCCCACAGTAAAGTTTCTGGCCAGTAAACTAAACCAGTGGCTCTGGGGGCTTGTCAGGAATATACTCAATATAATGCTGGTTGGGGTTAGCAATGCCCTGCCTAGGGGTCAGCAGGGGGTCTGGTTGGCCAGACTCCTTGGGGAAAGGCAGGAAGGCATCAGGCCTAAATTCTGCTGCCCCTTGAATATATTTTGTCCTCTGGGTCATTCTTCATGTGCTGCTTGAAGTGCACAAGGTGTACGATGAAAACAACCCCCCTGGAGCAGAAGCCCATCCAGATGTGTCACCAGCAATGGTCACAAGCAGATGCCAAGGGAACGGCAAGTCCATTCGTGCCAAGTTGCCTGGCTCCATCCCTGGCCACGCTGCAGATGTGCTATGTAGCCCAGGCAGGTTTCCACACCACACTCCTCCTCTCCCACTCCCTTACAGGATGCAGAGCTTCTTGACTTAACTAGAAAATGTCTCATGTGCTGCAGATCCCAGGCCCAGCTCTGGCCCTAGGGGATTTCAGCATGGAAATCAGTGAGAGTCAATGGGATTCCTCAGTCTGAGAAGTGCTGGAAGAAGAACCCCCACTGATGTCACTGGATTTAGGACATGCCTTTGATTTTGCAGGTCATGGAAGCACCAAACATGCTCTAGAAGGGCAGAAGAGCTACTTGAACAAGGGCTGGCTGTTAGTGGCCTTTCAGCTCCCTCTGCAGATATAATTACAGCGATATTTCCATGCCCAGATCAGTTCACCGTGTCTTGGACACCCTTTCCCCCCCAATAAAGACAGCTTAAATTTGCAATTGCCTCCGACAAATCAGCTCAGCGGAGGCTGAGGGGTGGGAGGTTCCCCCGCTCTCCATGCTCCCTGCTGGACCAGGAGCACTGCCTGTTGTCAGCTCTGCTCAGGCCATGGTTGCCTCTAGCCATGCTTTTGGCACCCTTAGGTGCCAGTCGGCAGAGGATGGGTTGTTTCTCCTGCCTAAGTTGCTGGTCCCGGATAGGCAGGGAGCAGGCAGATGGTGTGGGCAGAGCCCACCGTCTGCCTGATGTCTAACGTCAGCTGTGCTTTTGGAAGCCTTCTGCAGCCCTGCCCTTGAAGTGCTCCTTGAATGCTCATGCTGAGATCTGTTCTCTGCTGCTAGTGCCAGAATTCATCAGCAGCCCCAGAATCCCCTCTCCTTGTCTGGTCTGCAGTGCTGCCTTCCCTGGGACATGTCCCGGAGTGGCAGTCTTGCAGTCACTTGAGCAACCAGTAGCAGAAGCTGCAACCATTGCCTTCAGCAATGGGGTCCTGTCCCTGATCTGGACAGGGATAGCTGTTGTTGGCTGGGGTCAGTGTGCCACAACACTTTGGGTCATTCCTGGAGCTCTTTCAAGGAGGTCAACTCACATTGGTAAGTGTTCACAGTGGGTTTGAGGTGTGTCTATCCTGCAGAGAACCAGGCTGAAAACCCCAGAGTTGATTACATGGGGATGCCTGAGCCTCCCTCAAGCCTGCTGCTGGTTCAGCTGCCTGTTCAATAGCAGCACTTTGCATTTTCTTTCCAAGGAGAACAACTGTCTATACCAGATATGAAGCAGCGGGATATAGAGCCCCTTGCCTTCAACAGGAGACATCCTACTTGCTGATTGCCTTCCCCTTCTTTCCCATGGTCTTTTTGACATAACCTAAAGTGATTCCTACTAAGTCAGATAAATGCATATACCTGAGAAAAGGAGGCTGAGGGGAGACCTTCTGGCTCTTGACAGCTCCCTGACAGGAGGTTGAAGCCAGGTGGGATCAGGCTCTACTCCCAGGGAACAAGTGACAGGACAAGAGGAACTGGGTTCATGTTGCCTCAGGGAAGGTTTAGGTTGGAGCTGAGGAACAATTTCTTCCCCTTGAGCGTCGTCCAGGGCTGTTCCAGGCTGCCCAGGGCAGTGGTGGAGTCCCCGTGATCCCTGGAGGGGTTTCAAAGCCATGGAGCTGTGGGGCTGAGGGACAGGGGTTAGAGGTGACCTGGCAGTGCTGGATTAACAGTTGGACTCAAGGATATTAAAGGTCTTTTCCAATCAGGACAATTCTATTACTCTATCCTGCAATGGATCCCTAGTGAGGAGTAAACAGGACAGAGGTATTTGGTGACCCATCTCTTTGGAATGCATGGTAGCATGTTCTGCTCTGAGAGGGAGGGAAAGAAACACTGGAAATACATGGCAGTGAGTGAAATCAGCTGCTCCAAATGGTGTCCAGCTCTGGCCATCACATCCAAGAAAATTCAAAGACTGAGAATCTGGAGAGAGGAGAAGAGTGATTCTTCTGAAAAAGATGAAGCAACTGAAAAAACAAATGGTGAAAGCACACACAAAGAAGAGATTAATATCTGAAGATGGGAAAGTTCTGTTCTTCTGATTGTGGGTACATGGGCAAATACCTTTAGCCATGAAGCTATCGAGCCGTCATTTCCGAGCTCTTACCTACCTCATGGCCAGGACTCAGGCCAGGGAACTCATCAGCACCTGATGTGACACAGGCAGAAGGAGTTCAGCTCGATAAAACTAATTGCATAGTCCAGGTTCACTTCAGGAGCAAGCCCAGACTTTCTATGGAGCAGCTTTGTGCTTTATAATGAAATCTTTCATGTCCGTTTGGCTTCTGGCTGTCTAGGTGGCTGCGACCTTGTGGAATTTGAAAGGTGGTGAAGATGTGGGCTCATCGCAATTTACTTTGATGCATTTTTACAGCAAATTCAGCAGAAATACTTCCAGATTTTCTCCCTTTTAATCTCCTTCTCCTCTCTCCCTGTCTCAACTTTCTGGCCAGAGTTGTCATGTCGATTTGATAGCACGATCTCTGCTGTTTCACTAATGCGGAAAGGGAGAAAAATTGCTTTTATTGATGTTATTTCTTATGTGTCCTGCACTGAGATTAAGCCTTGGCTGGAAAAGACTATCCCTCAGCCTAAATGTACTGCTCATACCTTCTCTGGGTTTCACAGGGAGAACTTGCAGCAGGAGAGGGAAATTGCTCAATAAAATGGAGGCTGTTATGGGTTTGATGACCCTGCGCTGACAGATGACATTAAGTATGGGTAATATGTGTGAGATTGATATAAAGTCAAATACCAGATTTTTTCAGCTTCCAACCCCAAACCTTTAGCTCATGATGAGCTGGGAAGACAACCTTTAAAACACTCCTGTTGCTCCCAGTAAGGTGGAGATTCTCCTCTGATCACATGGTGTCATTCATGACACACAGCTGCTTGGGAAACTAGAATATATTTTGACTTAAACTTAACATGTTTTTAATGATGATCCAGGCCAAGGCATAACCTGTGAGCACCTCACTGGCTCTTTTGCACCTGGGTATGGGCTGTCAGAAGTGCAGTATCCCATGAGTCAAACCAGGCAAAGCTTGGGAAGGAAAGACAAGCAGAAAAAAGCCACAAGCCCTGAGCTTTTTTAACCTGATTTTGGATTCTTCATTCTGAGAGGGTCCTGCTTTGAGGATTATTGATCCCTTTGGGTGCTGAGACCTGACTGAGGCATCCCTGCTCTTCTCTGTTTTGTTTCGTTGTGTGTTCTTCCTATAACTTACATCAGAGCAAACCCACCCTTAAAGCACAGTGATGCTCCTCTAGGAATTTTTCCTGGCTCTCATCTTCTATTTTGCTACACAGGGTTTCTATGCAGCCCTTGGCAGGAGGAGGGAGATGTGCCCTGGCTGCCACTGCCACTGGCTGTTCTTTGGGTGAGCTGTGCTCTGGGGACAGACCAAATCTCAATTGTGGATGGGACAAGAGCTTGAGAAAGGGAGGAAGCAACGAGAGCGTGCTCAAATCTGTCTGCGGCATTAACCAGCAGAGACAAAGGGTTGAGAAAGAGGGAAAGAAGGAGTCTGTTCTGCCTCAGATGTTGCTCCAAATAGGCCCAATTTCACAGACGAATCTATTTTAAAATGTTGCCAAGCAGCCTTCAGGGTAAGGTGAAAGGTTGCAGGTTTGCACTAGAAGAGTGTTTCTCCCCTCAGTCCCCTGCTAGCTCCTGAATCCTCTGAGGCCTAAGCAAAGGAGGGGGTTTGGGCGCAGATTTAGCTGCCGCCTGGCAGATGGCGTGGAGATGGCCTTTGCTAGAAGGGCTGGATGTGACAGCTTAGCTGGAGGATTACGGGCAGGGCTTCCTTCCCCCTTTTGGAAGCTGTCACTGTCTCAGCTGCTGTATAGCTCCCTTGGTGCCGAGGGTGCACTGTGGGGAGGGTGGCCTGTCCTCAGTGGTGGTGGGCGAGGTCCACTGCAGCTCTAGGCCCCAGCCGTGTGGCTCTCCCTGCCCTGCCAAGGACGTCACTGCAGCTTCACCCTTTTCTGCTCTGCTTCTCCACTTACCGCTTCCAGTGTTGGAAATCACACAATTGCTCAGTGAACAACTTCAAAGTTTAGGGAAATTGCTTCTCTCCTAAATTCACTCCTTTGCAGGATTTATTATTTGTGAGAGGCAAAAAAAAAAAAAGAAAAGAGGCAACTTCGGTGACATAAGAAGAAGTTTCCTCATTTTTCCCTGGTGAGGACCATGTAAAGTCTCTCCAGAGCTGTTCTCCAGGCATTTTTAAGCTTTATTTCATTTTTTATGAGTTGCTTTTTTGTAGCTTATTTCAGCTGTAGTGGTTGTACTACCTTTGGACTGCTGAAAGTGTGTTGGGTAAACGTCTCTTCTCCTCAGACTGGGGTCAAGGGAAGTCTGCATTGGTCCCATGTTGACAGAGAGCTTGTTTTTCAGCCTGTCTTCCCCTGAGAAAGCTTGTTTCCCTCCCAGAGATGCTCTGCCTTTACTGGTGGGACCAAGGAGTTCTCTGTCAGCCCCATTCATCATGCAAGATGTTAGCTGATCTTTTAAGCGTTTGCAACCTGGATTGCCTGGGAGGTAAGGACGGGGACCTTGAGCCCATTGTGATGCCCTGGTAGAAGTGTGATGGTCAGCTTTGCCACCCCTCAGCATCTCATTAGCGTGCTAAGGAGTTTTCTATTATCATGGGTTATTGTCCTTCCACAGTTTGTTAATCCTAATACAAGGCAGGTAGCACAGCTCCAGCTTTCATCCTTGCTGCCCTCATCCCTCCCAGAGGAATGCTAAAATTCTGTATAGAATTAATTTATACCAAGTTGATGCTGCCACTGGTTTGTCCAGCTTCAGCACGGAAACTATACATGCACTAAAAATCATCACTCTGCTGCTGCCCCCAGTTCACCACCACAGCCAGTGTTTCTTGTTCATGGGGTGCTTTGGAAAGGTCCAGCCCGTCTGTCAGCAAAGGCCCTGCCAGATGTGAGGATTTGCTGTTGTCTTACCTGGAGCATCTTCCTAGAAGACTTGCACAAGAGGCATATACGTCTCATTTCCGGTACTTTCTCCTGATTCTCAGCCAGCTGAAATACAACTACGTCTGTTTTATTGCCATCACCTACAAGTGTGATCATAACCGCAAGGAAAATGCATCTGTCTTTTGTTGATGGGGAAAATTACTGCTCCTAAATGAGCTATCAGGGAAGGCTGCAGCTGTGCTCAGAGATGGGCTGGTTGGATAAAAGCACAAACCTTTGTAGTAGGGTAACATGGTCAAAAACCTCACGCTCTGCTGAGGACTCTCCTGATCATCTCAGATAAGTCCTTTGTCCACTGCATGGTTCAGTTCTTGGTTGGCACCTGAGGGTGATAGCCACAGGGCTTCTGAATCAGCTAAATGGCTTAGACTCCCAGCTCCCTTCAGCCAGGTACCAGACACCAAATTGCAACAGTAGATTTGAGCTGCAAATTCCTGGAGCTCTTCTCTCGATAGCTATGTATGGAAATGTATGGACCCTGATGGGCTTGATGGCTAGTTATCAGCCCATGGACATAACGCCCTGTGCCCAGCTAAGCATTTTTTACTAATGCTGGTGATTTTCTACGAATTAGCTTTCTCTTGAATTACATTACTTTATTATGGTGAAAGATTGGAAGGAAAAAAGAAGGGACTGCTCTGTTTCCCCTCGGCAGTGCTGCCATCCTCCTGCCCCTGGTGCCCTGGGATGAGAGAGGAGGGATTTCAAAGTGGTGGCAATGCTGCTGCTCTGATCTTCTCCAGGATTTGAAAGTATGTAGGAAAGCTTCCAGAGATTTCAGTTCCCTCACCTTTGTCATACATCTGTAAGTGCTTTGCAGACAGCACTGGGGGAGGTCACAAGCACAGCTCTGTTGCAGGAAGAGTCAGGCAGGACCTCCAAGCTCCTGTATGGAACAGAAAAGGGCAGACCAAGGGTATGCTGTGAGGTTTTTCTCCAGGAGATCCCAAGAACATGAAGTTTAAACTGAAATGTCACACAGTTTCCCATGTGAGCATCATGAACAGGGTTTCCCCTTCTTTCCTGAAGCCAGCCAGGCTTTTTTCCCCAGAGACAAAGGGCAGATGCTCATGAATATAACTGGACACAAGGCAGATGATCGTGGCTGACTGTGTTGTTCTCTCCCACTAAGATGCAGTTGGTTTTGGAGATGCCTCTGGCAGCTGGATGTATTGCTGCTTCGGAGGCTGTGCTGCTGAAATCTCTGCTCTGTATCTCACTAGAGGATCTCTCTGCCTCTTCTCCTGCCATAAAGCACAACCTATATTTAGAGTGTTCAGAGTTGCATAGTTAAGCAGCAGGTTTAATTCAATTCTCCTGGTGCAGGAATCAGTCCCTATTGCCTCTTCATGATCCTAACCACGGACCGCTCTGCTGAGAAGACAGCCTGCCCAGAGCTGGTGGGGGGTCAAATTCAAACGGGAACCTTCTGCTCTGTCCTTGGAGCAAAGGCATTTGAATCCAAATGGGGGAGCCCAGACCAGTGGGACTGCTGGGCTTCACCCACAGCTGCTGTTCAGGAGAGTGAGAATAAAACTCTCTTCTTGCCTTGAAGCCTGGAGAAAAAAGAGCCTTTTACTGGGTGTTTCTTACCAGTATTGGAGTTTAGGGAGGCAAATGTCTGCTCTTTTCTGCAGGATGGTTCCAGAAAATATCATTATACATTTGTTTATTGAATTTTAAAAGACTGTAATCCTCTCCCAGGCCTTCTGCCATTTCTGTACGAGGGCATGCACAAATAATGGAAACACATCTTCTTCAGTTATTTATCTGAAGAGAAACACTTAATGCATTACAATATATTCCACTTGAACTGGAGTCCAGTATCCTGCATTCCGTACATTAAGCTGTAACTCAATTATGCCAGAAGCTGGAGGCCTGATGAAGATCAGGGCCTGCTGGGGCTGCAGGGATCAGCAGGAGAAAACGGCCTTTTTTTTCCCCAAGATCTCAGTCTGAGCAGGGCTCTGTCCATATTTTCTAGGTGCGAAGAGAGCAGGGCCTGTAGTGATAGGATAAGGGGTGATGGGTTTAAACTAAAAGAGGAAGATTTAGACTGGGAAGAAGGAAGAGGTTTTTTACTCTGCGGGTGGTGAGAGCCTGGCCCA
>WTSP01001951.1:0-10481 GCA_025331215.1 Actenoides lindsayi | reverse complement strand
TCTCAGTCTGCTCTTCCCCAGGCTAAACAGTCCGAGGCCTCTCAGCCTTTCGTCAGCACAGAGATGCTCCTGTCCACTCAACACCTTCATGGCCTCTACTGGACTCTCTCCAGTAGTTCCCTATCTCTCTTGAACTGGGGAGCCCAGAGCTGGACACAATACTCAAGATGCAGTCTCACTAAGGCGGAGAAGATGGAGAACAAAACCTCTCTTGACCTGCTGGTGACACTTTTCTGAATGCACCCCAGAAGACCATTGGTATTCTTGGCTACAAGGGCATGCTGCTGGCTCACGGTGAACTTGTTGTCCCACAGGACTCCCAGGTCCTTCTTCACAGAGCTTCTTTCCAGTAGGTCAAACCCTCACCTGTACTGGTGCAGGGGGTTATTCCTCCCCAGTTGCAGAACCCTACACTTGTCCTTGTTGAACTTTATGAGGTTCCCCTCTGCCCAATTCTCCAGCCTCTCTCGTAGTCAACTATCAACCAATCTCATTCCAAGAGACATCAGATGTTTTCAGAATACACTCCAATGTAACTGGCATTGGCTACCTACAGGCACCTACCAATCCGATCAGGTCACATTCTGTACAATATAATTCTATTCATAACTTTATCAAGCAGCACATTGAATATCAGTCCAGATATACTGACAAGCTGGAACAACACAGTACCCTAGATGACCTTTAAAGGTCCTTTCCAACCCAAACCATTCTATGATTCTACAAGGCTGAAGAGATGTCCCCAACGCCAATGTTGGTATGTCAGCAGCATATCTGCAGAACAGCTCAACCTTTCCAAAACTTTGCCTGGAGATCACATCTTATCTTTTCAGAACTGACAAGAAGAGAGGATATTTGGTTCATTTACCTCTTTCCCATTCCACACAAAGATGTCTGCTCCATCAGCCAGCCCAATGCCATCCAGTGTCAGCTCATCTCCTGAAAAAAGGAGCAAATCATCAAGTTCTTGTCCTCCACAAACCAGACAAGCAGGATAAGTTAGTAAACCAAAATACACTGGCACATTCTACTCTGGCTCAAGTGCATCATGAGAAAAGCTGCTGTGTGGTCAGTATTTTATGATGGGTAAGTTAGAGTTCACTCATGTAGCAAGAGCAACAGAAGTGGGTTCACATCCCTACTGCACCTGCATCAAGTACAGAGGGCCGTAAGACAAAGGTTTTCAGTCAATGTCCTCAGCAAACCGAGGGCCGAGTTTGCACTTGGCAAAGCAGCTTGGTCAAGATTATCCACATGAGATTTAATGGTTACTCAACAGTTTTTAAACCAAAAGGTTGGATTTAATAAACCAGTTAGATACAGTACAACCCAAGACCATTCTTTACAACACTAATGCTCATGCTGCCATTTCTTTTATCCCCCCACGGCAAGTCAGATTCAGGCTTTCTAAAGTCATTGTCATTTAAAGAATAGCAAAAGCACCTGGAGGAATATTTACAACAGCTATAAGAGCTTCTGCATTTTTATGTCAACGTCATGGAAAGATGTAGAACCCTAATTTGCTGAAACAGACCGCAAAGACTAGGAAACTTTTCAATGTCTGAATAGGCTTTTGAAGATGAACACCCAGAACTGCGTAACAATGCAAATCTAGAGACAGAACTTAGGATTTTAAAATATTAGTGTACTCTTAATAGGTTAACGTATTCTTGTTAGATTAGACCTAAGCTGAAGACACAATCGATGGTGTCACCCTGGCTCTTCTATAATCTTGTCTACCTACTAGGTAAATACTAGGAAAATAAACATTCACAAACTAATGAAGGTCAAAATACAGACTGATATATTTTAGTCAGCAAATGTCTCTAACTTGAATAACGTCACAGAATCACAGAATCCCAGCATTGTGAGGTTTGGAAGGAACCTCTGGAGATCATCTTGTCCTTGCTAAAGCAGGGTCACCCTGAGCAGGATGCCCAGGATTGCAGTGTCTGGGTGGGTTTGGAATCTCTCCAGAAAAGGAGACTCCACAGCCTCTCCGGACAGTCTGGGCCAGGCTCTGGCACACTCACAGGAAAAAAGTTTGACTCCTGCTCAGGTGGAACCTCCTAGGCTCCAGTCTGTGCCTGCTGCCCCTTGTCCTGTCGCTGGGCACCACTGAAAAGAGTCTGGCCCCGTCCTCTTGACCCCTGCCCTTTAGATATTGATCAACATTGATCAGATTCCCTCTCAGCCTTCTCTTTCCCAGGCTCAACAGCCCCAGGTCTTTCAGCTTTTCCTCAGCACAGAGATGCTCCAGTCCCCTCAGCATCTTCAGAGCCTCCACTGGACTCTCTCCAGTAGTTCTCTGTCCCTCTTGAACTGGGGAGCCAAGAACTAGACACAACACTCCAGATGCAGCCTCACTTGGGCAGAGTAGAGGGGGAGAAGAGCCTCCCTTGACTTGCTGGCCACACTCTTCTTGATGCACCCTGGGAGATTACTGGCCTTCTTGGCTAAAAGGGCAGATGAAGTTGTCCACCATGACTCCCAGATCCTACAGGTCTGCAGTCGTATTGCACTTCAGAACAAAGATTACATATAAAGGTCTCAAAAACCCTCATTTCACTAATAAGGGTACCCTAAATAACTTAGCAGTGGACTTGCACTTAAGTGAGTTTGAAGCGTGTTGCGTAATAGATGTCTCCAAGACATCTGGCATACAAAATCCTCAATGTCTGCAGTAAATACAACATATAAGTAACACGGGACCCTTGTGTGTAGTACTCTTACCATCAAGTATCTGGTAAAGATGCAGTCCTGCTGGTAAAGGCTTGGCACTACTGAGAATCATGTCTCCTTCCCAAGATTCCAACATCTAATTGGGACAAATTAAAAAAAGAAATTATATAAAACACCACCAATTAATAACTCTCATCACTCCAAATGACAGCTCTGCTGAAAGCTGTTACAGCTTCTCCACCAGTGTTTTTAAACAAGGCTGGTAATGCAGGAAACAGTTAAGAATTTCGGACTTGGCCTTTCAGACTACTCACCAAATGGATGAAAACTAATTTACCTCACAATCTTGAAACTTTTAAAAACAAAGAGTGTTCCCTAAGTTAGCTTTGCTTTAGATATCGATGAAAAAGAATTTTACACATTGTCATATTCCTTCAACATAGTAGACAATAAATGCAAAGACATCACATTCAATAGTTAAGCTAAATATTTTACTCACTTTATTGTTAATTAAACTACTCCTTCTTTTTATGGCTCCTTAAAAATACAAAGACAAACCTGTCACAAACTGAAATGGTAAAAATAAGCCTGGAGTACTGCAAAGTGTCAATCAATGCCCATGCCCAAATATAAATAATAGCTTTAAAGTCTACATAGTTAACATTTCATCAATTTCACGGCTTCTTCAATATTTCAGGGGAGGTTTGGATTGGATATTAGGATAAAGTTCTTCCCTGAAAAGGTTGTCAAGGCCTGTCCCAGGCTGCCTGGGGCAGTGATGGAGTCCCCATCCCTGGAGGGGTTTCAAAGCCATGGAGATGTGGTGCTGAGGGACATGGTTTAGTGTTGACCTGGCAGTGCTGGGTTAATGGTTGGAATTGATGATCTTAAAGGTTTTTTCCAACCGGAATTATTCTGTGATTCAAAAATAGATCTCAGATCAATGTTTCCCTTCTGTGTAAACCTGTATAGTTTTTAGCACCCTAAAACTACATTCAATGTTGAATATTTCATTTACTTAACTATTTCAACATCTACTGTTGAAAATTTCTCAATGAGATAAAAACTCTGGCATAAATATGTTTGTACATGTTGTGGCTCAAGTAAAAATGAAGCACTTGATGCTTGTTTAATGCAGCAAATACCTGGAATACTGATTGCCGAAGGTCTCCCAGTGTTTTTCTCCTATCGATAGTCAAATCCACAACACTCTCTTTCCAAGTGAGGGAAGGATGCAAAGCCCCGTTGTGAAAAGTATAACGTGAGCTCAAGTGGAGGTGTAAATCAATGCTGTTGTTTGCCAAGTCACATTCCGCTCTTTGAAAGAATAACACAGCAACAAATCAGTGAATTTAACCCCAACAAACGGCCAGCTTATCTCAGAGACTCTTCTGTGCAGTTGTCCTGGAACCACTACCCTCACGGCTAAATTCACCCTCGCGTTCCCCCCTCCACCAAGGGATACACAAAGAGGTGCTCCAAGGTGACAGAGCTTTCTTTACGTGTCAATACAGTAGAGAGCTAGCACAGACACCCTCCACGTAAGCACTACACCAGTATGTTCTGTGTGTTTCTACATCCTGCTTCTACCTTCCGAAACAGAACAGCAATCTTTAGGGATGTGGAGATGGTAGGGATTTTTTTTCAGGCTGTGTTCCAGATCAGTAAAGGAAATCAGAAACAGGGAAACTGAGTCAGGACAGACACAGCCATGCGTTCCTCCTTGACACCAGCATCCAGTTCTATGAGCTCAATGTGGCAGCCAATGTCTGAATTTAAAAACACGACGAAGTGAAATTTGCAGAATACAGAGGCATCGCACAAGGTTCTAGTGCACGTCTAGATTTTGACAGCTTCACTATTCAGGCATACCATCACTTCTGTGCATTCCTCGACAGAAAGAAAAGTTTCAAGCAATCTGAAGACCACCAGCTCTTTCCTCCTTGTTTCTGACAAAGGAGACCATTTATCTGTTGTTTCACAGTAAAGCAAATCACTCCGCCTTCTCCCACAGGAGAGCTCCCTCTATAAATGTAATTAAGGTAATGGATTCCATTCCCCTTCCAGAATTGTACAGATTTAAAAAAAAATAAAATAGGTAAAATTTTAAACTAAGTTTCCCTCGAAATTCTGCAGAATGCCTTATTACACCACTAACAAGGATGCAGGGAACCAGTAGAAAGCAGAATCTGGACATACAGTTATATTTCCTTGATTATTAACCACTATGACCTTGAATCATTTTAGTGTCTGGCTCTATTCAAGGAGTTTCTTTCATTTTACATCATCTCAAAGCTCGGCAGATTAAGAATGCTGTTCAAGAGATGGGTTCAGTTATGTTAATATACCTCTTTTTTTGCAGCTCAGTATTAGCAGCATTCATTTCATTCAGAAGGTGTTCAGGAATTTGGTACCTTGGATTTCCTCGCGCTGCAACAAATAATATAGGCTAGTTTGGCCTCAGCTGCTTAAAATGGGTTTTGGCAAACAAGAAAAGCAATCCAGATGAGATATTACGGCACGGTAATCATCAAGAATTCAGAGAAATAATGGTGCACCCTTTTGTAATGGAGAAAATTAAATTGCAAGATGATACAAAGCACAAACAAGGGCTTTTACTTCTTCCCATCAATCTTTCCCCGAGGGAAAATAATATACAAATGACATTAGCAACAACTTGTATTTGTTTCAGGAGATGTTCTGTTAGTACTTGTGAAGTACACTAGGAAAAGTTGATCAGCTATAGGCAATTAACTGGTCGCCATCTCCTCAGAGGTAACTTTTTAGTTAACCCTTTTTTCAAGCGAGCGCTAGGAAGAAAACTTATCTTCAGCTCTTGGAAAGGACAGAAATGCCCAACAGTCTTTGCCCTCAGGAAAACAAACTGTCAATGAAGGAAGCCCCCCAGAACATCAAGATGAGCTTTGTGTACCTTCAGACGGTCTTTTTAACTGAGATTTCCGATAAAACAGCATGTAGGCACTCTCTTTACCCTGAAATTGGTTCTCAATATCCTTCTCCTTGATCGGCTGGACTTTGGAATCATTCAGATCAAACCAATGGCAACCAGCAGAATTGTCCCTTAGCCTTGGAGGGGTTTTTTCTGAAATCAACTGGATGTCATTCTTCTGAGGAGGGCTTTGGAGATCTTGTCTTTGAGGATCTGACTTAAACGGGGCCTTGTGTTTTTCCTTCAGACCAACCTTATTTTCATCAGGACTGAACTGAAATATCTGAGGATGATTCTGCAAATACTAAAAGGAAAGCAAGGACAAGATGAAGCAGATACCCCATTTTAAACAGAGCAGCTGGTGTTAGCTATTTCACCCGGTTCATCCTAAAAATAATACACAAACGCCATCCCTTCAAACTTGATTTTATCACACTTCCTCATGTATTTCCTCAAAGAAAAAGATTTAAAAAAAAAAAAAAAAGTCATTTTCCTACTACCACTTATCCACCTGATCTTTCACATGCTGTTACTGGCTTCACTTCTTATATAACTTCAAGTTATCAAGTAAGAAATTGCAAAAAAACAACAACAAAAACTAAGAATTAAACCAGACTAACTTCTTAATTTCAAGGATTGCTCAAGACACTCGGAGTCCTTTTAAAAACACTTTTCTCACAAGTGCATACTCTCTGTCCCTGGAAAGGCAGCATAGGGAGTGATGCTTCACAGGCAATTAAAAAGCTTCTGCTTTATCAGACACACAAAGTCCATTCCAACAAGGTTAGTCCTTTAACACTGGTACTTCCCGCTACCTACTCTGCAGAATTGCTCCCTTTTTTATTTACCAGGCAGGGATCTGGAGCTCAACTCTGGTCTGAGCAGTTGTACCTTACCCAAATCAATGCTGCCCGTTGTGACATCTCAAGAATTTCAAACCTCCTTACTCCGCTTTGGCCAGATTATCTGCTCCATTCTCTACTTCCATGTTAGCAGCATGCAAATACTTCAACAAGCTTGGTGGCCAAGTTACACAAAACAAAATTGTGTCTCCTCAGGGATGGTGAGAAAGGGGTGGATACCAAACATCCCCCCAACCGCCTCACGTAACTACCAAAACCACACAGCCCTCTCAAAATAAAAACAAAACCAAACAAAATCAACCCCTCAAAATCTGAATTTCAGTCATAATAAAAAACTCAGCTGATATTTCAAAAAGCATAAAACCATTTACCTCTCAATAAGGCAAGTCCTGCACTGATCAATGTGCTTTTGGTGCCAGAAATGGCATTTGTGACAAGTTACCTTTGGTAATATTCACAAGGGCACTCAGACTTTGAAATGGTTAATACTGGGTTGCTCACAAGTTGTTTCTATCACTTTCCCATCAAAGCCACAAGGTTCAGTGGGTCAGGTTAATTCTTTTCTAGGCCAGTCATATATATGGAAAAAAAGCAGCTTTTGGGCAGACAATCCCTTGAGACTCTTGTCCATGTTCCCCAGTCTACTGATTTATGGTACATACCTCTCTTACACACACTCCATCTTGCTAGTCCAAGGGCCAGTATTTTCTATTACCATTCTGCAGACTATTCAATAGTCTGCACATAAATGCAAAGTTATCTTAATGGTCAAAGCAAAATTAACATACATGCATATTACCTTTCGTAATGCTCCATATTGTTTTCGGTATTTCTTATTCCAAGACACCCCTTTTTTCTCCAATAATTTCTGCCCTAATTGATCCACGGGCATTTGTTTAGAGTCTTCCTACAGAGAAATTAAAAACAAGAATAACAAAGGCTACAGAAGTCAAGGGATCAACACAAAGATGTCAGTTTTGAAGCATTTAAATCATTCTTCTCTGTTAATAAGCCTATATAACATCACCCTTTACAGCAGCTTCGGTAAGCAACCCAAAATATACTCAAAAAGGGCTGTTTTCTGTAAGAAGAGCCACTACTAGTATGAAGGTCAGGTTCAGTAACAAGCTTTATCCGCTTCACAGTAAGTTCAGAAGAGTTCTGTACACTTAAACCTGCTGTTGCACACACTGACCTCTTCTTCTAGGCTCCCTAACTTCAAAATCAAAGGAATAAACTCCTTACATACCATACCTCTGATAAAATCCCTTTCAACACCACCAATGGATTTTCTAATTCTTGGGCATTTTCAGTTTCTCTTAAAGCCTTATCTTCAATCAGCCTATCCTCTTCTTCCTGAATAAGAACAATAAAAGACTCCTTTTTTAACAGGAAAGGCATTTGCATTATTTACAAACAGCCAGAGTTATCCACTAAAATGACTGTGCAAGTCTTAAGCAAAGATACAAATTTGGAAAAGTAAAAGGGAGACCAGTAATGTGAGATAGTTCAGCAGATTGGAAAGCTAAAGTTTGCTACAAAATCCTGAGAAGAGATCACAAACTGTGGAGAGTTGGCCTTCTCAGTGAGGTAAGAGACCAAATACTTCACTAAAACTCATCAGAGCTAGTGTGGCTAGCAGGATTAGGACACGGATTGTCACCCCTGGACTCAGCACCACTGAGACTGCACCTCAAGTCCTGGGTTCACTTTTGGGCCTCTCACTCCAAGAAGGACATTGAGGGACTGGAGCGTGTCCAAAGAATGGCAACGAAGCTGGGGAAGGGTCTAGAGCACATGTCTTGAGAGGAGTGGCTGAGGGACCTATGGTTGTTCAGCCTGGAGAAAAAGAGGATCAGAGGAGACCTCCTCATCCTCAACAACTCCCTGACAGGAAGCTGGAGCCAGCTGGGGGTCAATCTCTTCTCCCAAGAAACAAGTGATAGGACAAGAGGAAATGGCCTCAAGTTGCACCAGTGGAGGTTTAGGTTGGATATGAAGAAAAATGCCTTCCCCAAAAGGGTTGTCAAGGGCTGTCCCAGGCTGCCTAAGGCAGTGATGGAGTCCCTGTCCCTGGAGGGGTTTCAAAGCCATGAAGATGTGGTGTTGAGGGACATAGTTTAGTGGTGACCTGGAAATGCGGGGTTAATGGTTGGACTTGATGATCTTAAAAGGTCTTTTCCAATCAAAATGATTCTGTGATTCTACATTTCACCCACTAGCTCTTCATACTTTCCTGAAAAGTGAGATACATCAAGCAAGGAAGAAAAACCTTTAGGACTTACTTGTAATTGCCAATTTCCTAATTCATCCACATCTCTGATATAAACATGATAGTGTCCTCCATAGCAGCCACCTTTATGTATAATAACAGAGAAGAGCTCATACATGTACTCTGAATCATCCATTTCAGTCTTTAAAAAGAAAAACAATAATAGTAATAATAATATATATCAGTCAGTCTTTCACAGAAGGATGGTTTCACAGCATCAGCACAGCTTCAGATATTTCTCCATGTGCATTTGCACATGCAGAGATTGAAACAGCTTTTCAGTGCTGGGGAACACAAGCCTGGGCTGATACAAACCAAGGACCAAGACAAGGGCTTAAGCAACCTTTGAAGCACGATTATCAACAATACTGGAAATGCAAAATTTAAAATGGTCCAATATTGATGCAGGTTATGAACAAACAGGTTAACCTTTTCTATTACCAGGCTTATTTTGTTTAAAGAACTAGAGAAAAAAGAACAAGCAACACCTTCATATACACAAACTAACTGAAGAAAACAAGAAAAAAAAAAAAAGGCTTCCTCAAATGCAAACACTGAAGTTTCCAAGCTTGCACTGCAACATTTTAATATGAAAAATGTCTTATTCTATAACAGTGCCTCTAATCATGTATATTGTTTATGTATTTTAAGGATCAAAAACTGGCATCAAGCACTTGTATAGCTCAGTTTATAATCAAAATACATATATACGAATGCAAAGACAGATTCCCAAGAGAAGTGAAATAACTACAGGCATATAAAACATCTATAGATAAATTTATACATGATGTGATCAGACAATGACAATATGAAATTTCAATTTCCAAGTGATACCCTTCCTTCCAAGGAAACACCAGGTTAAGTTTAGGTAAGTATTGCTTTCCCCTTGTCTAGCTACAAGGTGTTTCCCCCTCAGTTAGTAAGTCTTTGGGAAACAAATTGAAATTCCAACAGTTTGTAATTAGGGACCAAGAAGAACCCCACTAGGTCTCTCATGTACCTTCCCATGACAATATGCAAAATAAAAGATCATTTACCCTGGAGGTAATGGTTCTCTGCCAGGTATATAGACACTTTAACAAGAATAAGGGTACAAACCTGCTCACAAAAAGGCCTCAGGTTTATCTGGATAGGGAAGGTATAGCAGCTTGTTTCCTTGTATCGTTCACACTTCTCAAAGTCAAAGTTAAATCTCAGGAGAGAAATGGTGAGAAAAGGCGGCAACTTGCGCAGTTTAGCGGACTGCAAAATGATTTAAAAACAAAAAAGTTGTAAGCACAGAGTGACAACAGAATAGTGGTTTCCACCTTGTTAAAGTCATCTCCTCATTTCCCAACAAAGCTCCATTACAATCAGGCAGACATGGCCAGCACCTTCATTTATAAATTGTTTTCCCTAATTCTCAAGCAGTCAAAATCAAAAGCCATCAAAAATCCTAAAAGCGATCAAAATCCTTCCCCTCTCATGAAACCTGCACCTTCCCTGAATGGTGATCAACAAACAGCCCCAGACTTTAACCTTCTAAAGAAAATGAAGGAGTACGTTGCTGAAGTTCTCATCAGCAATTACTTTTCCACAGCCCTTGTATTCTTTGTGAGAGGATGAACTGGTCTGAGCTAGGACAGAACTAATTCTGCTCAGTGATTTCCCTTCTCAGCCCAGCCTCTCCTAACTCACTGCACTGCCTGAAGTTAACAGCAGATCTTCACAGACA
>WTSP01001950.1:384169-394222 GCA_025331215.1 Actenoides lindsayi | reverse complement strand
CTCTTAAACCCCTCCAGGGATGGTGACTCCACCACCTCCCTGGGCAGCCCATTCCAATGCCTGACAACCCTTTCTGTTAAGAAATGCTTCCTGAGATCCAGCCTGAACCTCCCCTGGTTCAACTTCAGGCCATCTCCTCTTGTTCTGTCCCTTGTCCCCAGGGAGAACAGACCAACTCCCACCTCACTACATCTTCCCTTCAGGTAGCTGTAGAGGACAATAAGGTCTCCCCTCAGCCTTCTTTTCTCCAGGCTAAACAGCCCCAGACCTTCAGCCTTTCCTCATCAGACACATGCTCCAAACCCTTGACTAGCTCTGTAACACAAAAAACTTTACTAGTTTGTGCACAGCACAGAGAGATTTGCTCAGCTGAGGGTTTGAGGACAGCCTGACGTTCAGCAGGAGCAGCACACTGAATGGCACCTTCTGGTCCTTACCTCCCGAGCAGGCAGCTGTGCCTGCTGTCTTACACCACACATGGGCACGGTCTCTCCCATCTCCCCAGCACAACTGGAGTGTGGACTGGGCACCAGGCATGCAACACTTTCACAGTTCAGCGGGGACGGTCTCCTCTGAAACATCTGCATCGATTGAGGTTGATTGAGTTGTTGAGTTGAGTTGACCGAGTACTGAGAGCTGGAGCAATAGAGAAGATGAAGCGAAGCCTCCTAAGCAGTTTCCTCCCTGCAGCAGGTTGTAGAGTGGGACGCGAGTGCCAGACTCACTGCGGAATCATTTCTTTAGAGTGTTTTTGGGAACGTTCCTCACAGTGTAAGCTATGCCAGTACCTTTGCGTTGCACATGTGCGTGTATGTGCGTGTGACACACGCTCGGGGTAATTACTGAAATCTTAAAATGCTGGAAGTCACTCCTCTGCATATGAGTGCACATATGTGCCTGCACACACATCCAGCACGCTCGCGTTAATTACTTGAACCTAAAACCGCTACAAGTCACGCCTTGATTACTTCTGCTGCTGCTGCTTTTAAACGTTGTTCAAATTTACACCAGATTGTAAAGTCTTGTTCCAAAAGGACCAGTTCCTGGAGAAGTCTGACGACTCCTTCCCCTGCTCTTCCTTGCTCTCCGAAGCGGTTGCGGTAAAATCCCACCTCTCCTGTTACTTGGGAGGTGACGCCCTGCTTCAGAGAGGAGGAAACAAACGTGTTAGTTTGTTATGCGCCTCTGTGGAAATGCTTTTCTGGTTTTGATGGGCATTTTTTACTACAGCGTCCAGTTGGCGACACTTAAGAGTAAGTGCTAGTGAGAGAAGCCATTGATGCAAGATCCTTCCTTCCCGTTTTCTCCATAGCTCAAAAGAAGCGGTGTTTTACCTACCAAAGCGTTATTAAAGGAAACTCAACCGTAGCAGCCGGTGTCAGCAATATGCCTTGTAATCAAACAAGAAATATGGTAGATACTCCAAGACATGAGATAACTGCCAAGGCTTATTGCAGAGCGAAAAAAAAAAGCTTTTCAAAAAATGTTTTCTCTGAAGAGCATCAGATTTCACTCACTTCTCACAGCACAGACATGCCTTGGCAATCATGATTAGCCTCATTTGGGCCTGTGGAATCCATTATTTTATAGCTGGTCTCATAGCTGGCAGGATGACAAACAGTTTATTCCTCTTCGGAGAGGAATCTGACCAAAAGATACAGAGATTTAATTCAGCATTCCCCCACCTAAGAAATTTTTCCTTCCCACTTACTGCTTAAGGCAAAACATCTAATGTTTGCCTTGATGGCTCTGTCAGGCTCTTGACATCCCAAATTTATCTCATGCCAGGATGAGGACAAATCTTTAATGAACTTCAGGCTTTTGGTCCTTTTAAAGTCAGGCAATGAGGGTTTACAATTCATCTGGCAAGGAAAATATAAAGAGCTATGCAAATAATAAGTATTCTTCATTAGCTAGATTTGCCTAGTTGCCAAGTGATCTTTCCACGCGCTTGACATCCCAGGAGGAGATGATTACTGGGGTCTCCTTATCCGAGCTGGTTACACATGGGCTGAATGACCAAGGGGAGTATGTCCTAGGCTCAAACTTGCTTACAAGAGCTCTCTTAGCTTTCACCAGGCAAGGTTGTTTCCCAAACAGCTGTTTCACTGTGGGGTTTTTAACCATTCTGTCGGTCTGTCCGTGCTCCATCTCCGAGCCCGCCTGGGCTGAGCCTGCAGCACTGGGAGTTAGGTGTGACATAGGTTCCTGCCCTGGAAAGCCACACTCAACAGCCCTGGAGGATCAAACCCTGCTGCCAGCACCTCACGGTCCACCTCTGTGTGCACAGCAGCTTTCCTTGATGGAGAGGAACAGCACCTTGGTATGGTGCCCTGTTCCAGACCTGTTCCAGAGGGGCACCATTAAATAAAGGTTCTTGGCAAACACTCAACTACCTTTTCTTTTTAGAGCTGGAAGTCCTGCACAGCCATGGCTCCCTCCCCTTTTGTAACAGAGCTCAGAGCCTGGATGAGATTCAATTCACACTCGCATTGGAGGGACCTTCTCTCCACGTCTCTCTCGTCCTGGCCCCTCGGTTGTATTGCAAGAGGCTGGTGGGTGCTGAGCATTGGGCTCTTCGTCGGCAGCAGGAGGCAGCTACAGGAAAAGCGTTGCAGAGGATCAGCCCTGAAGTGCTTACCTCCCTTTCTGCATCTGTGCTTTCACTTTTTTCTTTTTTTTCTTTCAATTTTATTTTTTTATTATGAGAGAATGATGTCCAGGTGGCTGATTCTGCTGTAATTTAATGGCAGCTCACTCATCTGCTGTTGTGCTGGAAACAATGAGAGGCCAACTGCCAAGGGAAGTTTGGCTGAGCGACTTGTAGCCCTAATTGAATTTCACACAGTACTTGTATGGTCCTTTTTTCCCCCTGCTTGTGCTAACTCATCCTGCTGCTTCTTTTTCATTCCTGGATTTAAAAGGAAAACTCTGGTGCTCAACAAGTTGAGAGAGTCGCAAGAATTAAGAAGTTCCTGCTGGTTCTTATATAAACTGGTGACAACAGGGGGATGTGCTATTGGCCATAGGGTCCCAGCAGAAATCTGCCCAGCTCCTTTTTCTGCTTGTGATGGTGGTGAGCAGTGGCCAGTGCTCTGACAAACACTTTAATTAACACAAACAACCTTTTTGTTTCCCATATTCAGGATGGAATTATTTGCAGGTTGCTTTATCTCTGGAATGGTTCTCTAAACACAAAATCTCACCTACAGAAGAGATTTATACCCATTAAAAATTCAAGTATTACTTCTGAAGATGGACTTTGAACATAGCAATACTTGCTGCTTCCTTTCTTTCCATTGCAGTATATTTCAGGACTCATTATACCTTAAGTGAATTATCTTTTCTTGAGCAAAAAATATTTACCTCTTGGAATAATACATTTAGAAGTGCAGCACAATCACATTCATTATCTTCTGAAGCTGATGAAGTGTCTGCTTCTTCAGAGAAGCCAGTCACTGGGACTGCCACCTGGAATATTAACAAGAGGAGAGAGGCAAAGAAAGAATAGAACTTATTCACGGAATTTGGGGAAATCTGGATGTTTGCAGAACTGTTCAGAAGCATCTTGCTGATCTGTGCTCCACACAACAGCATCTGCTCTCGCAGGCCTGGGTCCATAGCATAGTTTAATCCCAAAACTCAGAATCTGCAGGTTTCATTGGCTTTCTGAAGGACTGGGGGTTATTTTATTTATTTATTTTCCCTTTAAAAAATATTTAAAGGAGTGATTTTTTGTGTGTGTGCTTTGATACACAATTGGGAAATGTGTAATTTGGGAAAATTACGAAATAAGGTCATAATATTTAAGCCCCTAGGAAATTGGCCTCAAGGAGACAGTGCCGTGAAAAACTATTTGTTTTCTCTTGGGCTTGGGGGAGAGTCCAGGTGAAGGCTGATGGCCATCCTTCGTTAGACAAATACCTGACAAGAAGATGGCTGCATCCCAGAACAGCCCGAAGTTTGATCTATAATACACAAGGCAATTTTGTAGGAAACTGTAACTCTTCATCTCACAGAAACCTCCAGTGGACAGGAGTTAATGTGTGGCAGTGGTTTCTTGGGTCTGGATGACTAAGTTACACTGATGGGTGTTTCAACATCAATAATCCTTAGTATTATTTTAGTGAACATCTATTTAGTTTTCATATATTAAGCAGCAGACTGAAAGCACTGACATTTCAAGGGAATTAATGATTTGAAAGGTTTCACATATTTATCAGATGAATGGAAATCTAAGGGGGGGGAGGGAAATCCACTTTAAAAAATCCCTACAGCTTCGATTTCTGCAAATCTATAGATACCATATTTAAGGATCTAATTTAGGTTGTGGTTCGTGAAAGCATTTAAGGATTATTGACATTTCCAGTCTCCGTACTTCACAGTGAAATTAATTAGGAGGCAGTAATTGGGGGAGTGTGTCACTTGAAGCCATTGTGACGCGAGGTACTTGCAGGTGCCGGGGTGTTATATGAAAAATGTCGGTTGGAAATGGAGTGAGATTATTTCCCCTTTTTCCTATATAAAGGCTTAGCACTTTGTTGTAAAAGGTAAGCGTTCCTCCTGTGCAATAGATCAAGGTAATTTTTCTTTTCCCAGCCTCACAGAAGGGAATACCACATGCACACACAGGTACATAGTCAAGATTGGGGAACTACTCTGTTTACCAACACCTTAAATTTTCTTGGATGTGTAAATAACGTTACAGGCTAGCTGGGTCCCATCATGATGATCATTTAAACTGAAAGGAACTTGCAAACGTAGCTTGCAGAATAGTTTTGGTCTGGTGATGAGCTGCAGCAGAGAGGCTCGGAAGCTGTGTGTGGTTCTGTCGTAACAGAAACTGGCAGCCACGAGAAAGTTAATTCATGGCAATAGATTTGAGAAGAATAATTCCTTCATTTCCCTGGCTAGAGTATGGAACTCTTGAGTGCTTTACATTCAGGTGGCAGGTTGCTCTCGGACCGCAAAGTCAGGTAGTGTTAATGGGGTCTGTTCCCCATTTAAATGCACCTACGTGCTTGCCATCGGTGGAAGTGAAGATCCCCCAGGTAAAGCAGTGGCAGGGCACCAAGTGCTGTCTGCTGTTTATTTACTGTTCATGCCTTGCCAAAGGAAGCTGACGTTGGTCTTGCTCTGAAAAGGAAGGGAAATGATTTCTAGAAAATCTGTCACGTTGGGGGGGGGGGATAAATAAATAAACCCCACAGTAAAGTGGGATTAGGTGGGAAGAATGGGAAGATAGCAGCAGCGTGGATTTGCAAAGTAGTGTTAGAAAACCTTATTATTCCATCCTCTGTGCTTACTCCTGAGGCAAGACCCAAGAGAGCTTCCCCTGTTGCACGTGAAAACTCTTCACATTAAAAGCTGATAAAAGAAGTGCTTCGCTGGGTCTGTTGGCACCACAGCTAAATTCTGGAGGCCTGGGGTCAGCTTGCTGTGGAGGATGGGAATGGAGAATGGTCACCATGTCTTCTGTAGCAAGGGCAGCTGCAGTGAAGGGACTGAGCCCAACAACTACTGTATTGCTGTTGCTCTTCCTTTGCCTAGAGGCAAAGTGGTGCCTGACCTTCTGCCGCAGCGGCTATGACTGTGTTCCTGATGCCCAGTGAGCACCCACCTACACTGCAGTGAGACCCCAGCTTCTCCTGGAAGAAGCAGGTGGATGAGAGAAGCAGTGGCATGTGCTTTGGGTTGCAGCTGTGCTGCAGGGAGTGAGCCTCACCTTGGCTCTGTGGTCTCTTTTGTCATTTTAATTACATGTCAGGAGAAGAAAACACCACAGAGATGGGCACCTCTGCAGTGCTTTGAACTTTGGCTTGCCAAAAGAGCTGGTGTCATATAAATGCTGAGCTAGCTCTCTAATTGTTCTTCTGGCAGGCCGTATGTCAGAGTCTGGGTATGTTTTAAGTACAAATTAATAAGAGAAGAGAGTTTACATATTTTTCATATTTTAACAGAGCTTTGAGCAACCTGCTCTAGTGGGAGGTGTCCCTGCCCATGGCAGGGGGGTTGGAACTGGATGAGCTTTAAGGTCCCTTCCAACACAAACCATTCTATGATTTGATGATTCTGTGATTTTCATTCCCTGGGTTTAGATGCATTTATTTTAGATCTGCTGCTGGAGAGTTCAGCTTTCCTCCAACTGTGCTTCCCCATCGGGGTCTGTCTAAATGCCAGATGCACTTCTTGAGGGTAGAGCACCATGGGTTGGAAACATGTACAGGTGTGGTCCTCTTCATCCTTGGTGGCTGAGCACTGAGATGGAGAACCAGAGGGTTGAGTGAGAAGCTGACGACCTTCTTGCAGGATCTGTGCCCCACTCTTGTGTGCCCTCTGCTCTGTCGACTGCTGCATTTCCTCAGGGACCTCGACGCCTTTTTACAATTGTAGATGTTGGGAGGAGAATCTGCTCAGGACCTCATGTGCCCTAGTAGTGTGACTGGGAATACATCCTACCCAGCAGCAGATTTTCCTCCACCCTAGAGGACCGAGTCTTTCTAGCACTGACTACGGGGTCCTGCCATCAATGATCTACTGTGCTGGACGTGCTGTGAATCTGATGCTGCCCTCACCTGTGTCTTGCCTAGTTGCCTAGACTACTGCTTACTATTGTGATAGCTAAAAGGAGGAAGCCTGTTACCAACATGTGCTTTTGTGCCCTGAGGAACACCAGCACCCAGCCATGTCTTCAAAGAAGAAAAGTACCTTCATCTCCAAGCAGCATGACATGGGTGTGCTTTGGGGTACTTTGCTACTTTTGCAGCTGCCCAAACATGCTCCTGTTCAACCTGAAACCCACAGATGATGTGTGTGTGTTGTGGAGAAACAAGTAAATTGGGAGAGCTCTCTGTGGATGCTGTAGAGATGCCCTCAAGTCAAAATCTGAGAGAGCTGTGGGTGCTTTGCTGTTGGCACAGGGCTGGCCAAGGAGTAATAGGCTGTAGATCCCAGACCAGCCTTGTACGAGGAGCCCCAGTGCAAGGCACCTTCTGGACTTTGTTTTATTGTTAGAGGGAACTCAGTGCTTGAGTCGAGTGCAGCAGGGCTCAGGGCCAAGTGGTGAATCAGCTATGTGATGGGCAGCACCTTGCACCGTGGATCATGTGTCAGGGCAGGACACAAGGCCAGTGCTGTACCTTCTGGGGATGTTTCTCCCTGGTTGGTTCCCTAGTGCCGTGGCCACTTTTCACCTTCACCTCCCCATGCACTGCTTAGGCTGGTTGGTGGAGGTGAGATGCAGCAATTAGCCATGTCTGGCATGAAGCTTCAAGACTTTTGGGCTCCTGCTGTGGTTTAGAAGCAGTGCCAGGGAGAGAGCTCTCTCCAGGACTCTGCCACTGCATGCTTGGTCCTTAAATGGTTGAGTGCAACTCAAAGAGGTGGCAAGAAAACGAGCAGTTAATGTTGTTCAAGCGTTAATTGTGGCAGAAATGAAGAGTGTGTTTTTCAGAGCCTCAACCCAGCAGCACCAAGAGCATTTAATTAATTTGTTTGTGCAGTTTCTCTGAACAGGTAGCAGGAATCTGCCTGGTTGTAGGGCAGGTTGTAGTGGCTGATGACCCCACATTGGCCTCGATTTTTCTTCCATCCAGAGAAACGGGAGAAAATCAGGGTATGTGAATAGTCTTGTTTGTAACTCCCTTCAGACCTGGCAAGTGGTTCCTAATTTCCTTTTGGCCTCTGGCACTGCTGAAGGTGATGCCACTGGCCTACAACTGGCATAGGAAATGGAGGTGAAATGCCCTTGTTCTGCTCCAATGCAGCAGTAGCGGGAGCAGGAGAGCTCGCGGTAAGAGAAATACCTGTGTGTGCTTGCTGCTTCTTCTGGAGATGGCTGTAGGAAAGTAAGGTGCCTCCTGTGCTGTAAGCAGTATTTAAATTGGGTGGACTGACACAGGCGTTGCAGAGATGTAAAAATGTTCATAATTGGGCAAAATTTGACAAATTCTTCCAATACTTTAGGAAGATGGTTTTGTGGTGATATGTTGCAAAATTGAAGGGATAATCAGACCCTAATTTACACCCTTCCTTTTAATATCGCTCAGTGAGCTAAATCCTCCAACCTTGCCATGCAACCCATTCGAATATATGATGTCCCAATATAAGCTGAGTAAATTATTGACATTCAAAACCATTAAGTCTTCTGTCAGCAGGAGGAAAATACGTATTTGGGACATGCAGGATGGGAAGCACTATGAAGGAGGTCACCAAAACGTGGATTGTGTCTGGAATTACTAGAGAGCTGGATATAGCACTGACCACTAACAACACACACGAGCTATTCCGAGTAAGGGTAATTGATGCTTCAGATCACTCAGCTTGGCTGGTTGTGAATGTATTATCTCCTGCAGGAGCTTCTCTCTTCCAGCTTTCCAATATCACACTGTTGTTCGAGTGCATTACAAAAGCTTTTGCACGTTTGGAAACGTAAATTGCTACCTTCTATGCTACCATCAGCCAGAAGACTCCGTGTGAAGCCATACATCTGGGGATCTCTCGTCTTGCTTTCTTGCGTTTGCCAGGGAC
Organism: Actenoides lindsayi; assembly: GCA_025331215.1. Classification (NCBI taxonomy): domain Eukaryota; kingdom Metazoa; phylum Chordata; class Aves; order Coraciiformes; family Alcedinidae; genus Actenoides; species Actenoides lindsayi. The sequence continues at coordinate 385,693 of WTSP01001950.1, read as the reverse complement.
ATTTAATGTTTTTCTGAATACCTTACTTAACTGTGGCCAACCCCAGCCCGGCATGGGGAGAGCAATTGCTGTGTGTGTCTCTCAGTTGCTGTGCTTGGTGCCCTCAAATCTTGCTGGCTCTTTCCCTTTCCAAACCAGGCATTTGCACTGACCTACCTCGTCTCTACTCCCTAAAGCCCCAACATCCACACCTTGAAAACATTTGCCTTTAACCTTAACCTGTTACGAGATAAAAAAGGAGCCTGAATCAAAGCCCAGGTCAAAAAGAAAAAAAAAAAAAGGCTGTTTAAGGTTGGAAACATTTCTTTTGCGAGTAGCCGTTGGCTCTGGGTGCACACACAGCAAAGGGCAGATCCACACGTCTGGCTGATGCATTTGCAGTCTCACCTTGGGAGTCCTTCTTCTGCTGAGCCTGCAGGTTCCCACCCAGATGCATGAGCCTTTTGGCTGCAAAGGGTTTTGCGGTCCCAGGGCTGGCAGGCAGTTGCTTGGCAAGTGTTTCAGTCTGGAGTGGGCCAGGGTGAGCCCAACGCTCACGTGCGTACCTTTGCACTCCCCTCTCACTCCAGCAGACAGCTCTCAGCTGTCAAAGCCGTACTGTTCTGCTGGCAAGTTCTCTCTTCTCCCTCCATGGTATTTTCTGGGACTTGTCTTCTCCTGCCCGCTGAGGGAAGAGGCCCTGCAGACCCCAGGGGCTGGGGGTGCGGAAGCTTTTTAGACCCCACAGTGGAAGAAGAAGGGGTCTGTGCCATGACCACAGGGGGCTTGTGGATGAGGGACCCCGGAGGAGTTTGTCAGCTGTAGAAACCCTTACTGAGGGTTTAGCAATTAATAAGTGTGCTGCCTTTATTTATTTATTCTGACTGTGGGGGGCTTTGTCCGAAGGGACTCAGCCTCTTCAGCAGCATTATTATGCGTGGTGAATAATTCACAGAAAAATACCCAGCAAGTTCTGGGGCTGGGCTTGTTAAATAGCGCTTAGATATTTATCCCTTGTTAACACTCTAAGTCTTTGGGATCTTCTAAATCATATAAGTATTACAGTATTTAAGATGGTTTTTTTTCCCCCAAGTTCTGCTAAAGCTTCTTCCTCTGCAGCACAGGACAGGACTCTACGAACGTCCCCCGATGTGCTTCACTTGACTCTCCTGAGTTCTCCATTCCTGCCATAAGGGAATGTATTTGTGTCATAAGGGAATATTCTCCTACTTAAAGCAGGGCTCTCTGCTTTACAGTGTTTTGGTGAATTACATGAAGATGTCTATTCTAAAACTTTTCTACCTGGAGTTTTTATTCTACACATAAATATGTATCAGTCCTATTTCAGTGTATGGGTGTTTCATTTTGCTCTACGAAAGTAGTCCAAGGCTGCTGCTGCTGCTGCTGAGGTATCTCCAATAGTTCAGGGGTCTTGGTATGTCCCAAGTGTTAGGGTTTTTTTCCTAAAGATTTTTGCAAAGTTAAAATTTATCTGTATTTTGTTCGGCTTGTCTGCTTATTATCCAGTGTATATCAGAGGAAAGG
>WTSP01001950.1:317746-331497 GCA_025331215.1 Actenoides lindsayi | reverse complement strand
TTTTGATAGGGCTGGGAGTAAGGTTGGACTTGATGATCTTGAAGGTCTCTTCCAGCTGAAACTATTCTATGATTCTACAATATATGTAGTTTCTGTAGAAATTGATTTTTTTAACTGTGGCACTGCCTAACCTTAAGGCTATTTATTTCATGTGCTATTCTGAGAAGTGGGAAATGGTCTTTTTGGTTCCATAGGAGCTCTAGGTTTATGAGAAGAGAGAAAAGGCAATTATGGAGCTGGTCAGCTATTGCTGACGTGGCATAATTTCAGTGCAGGTATGTCTGAAGTGAGCTGCTCATGCCAGAAACGCACACCCCGTCCTTTCCACGCAGAAAAGAAAGGGGTTTGTGCTTTAAAATACTTTCTGTTTGTTGTGCTCTCTGGGCGCTGTTGTTGGCAACCTGCACGTGTGGGTAAAGCATGTTGTGCTTTCTAACATTTTATTTTTTGCCCAGAAGGGTTGGCAGCGTGAGCAACGGCCCGAGCGGCTCAAGGAGTATTGACTTTTGCAACCAGTAGCCAGCGAAACGAGCGTGTTCCTTCTGGTTTGTTTGCACAGATGATTACAAATCAGATACAGAAAACATGCTCCCAGAGGTGGGGGGTTGAGTTTGAAGAGAGTGCTGGCAGGGGAAGGAGGGGGAGAGTGTTAGCACAAAGCATTTTACCCCCATTCCTAGCTGGCTCAAAGCTACGAGACTTGCAAAAATTCAATAGACGTGGAAAAAAGAAGAAAAATGGGGGAGGAAAAGCAACACAAGAGAAAACAAAGAGCTGCGTGAGCAGCTCATTAGTGCAGAACGCGGTCGGCCCCGCGAGAGGTGCTGAGAGGATGCCGAGCGTGGTGCTGGAGGAACCAGAGGTGCATGCCAAGCGAGGTGGCTTCTCCCACCTGCTGAAATGGAGGTTTTGAGCATTTCCAAACATAAAGGTGTTTTTTTCCGAGGTGACTTTCCTGTCCAAAGTGCTTTCTCAGCGCTGGGCTGCTTTAAGAGGCAGTAGTGCCTGTCCCTCCTGCCTTGGCAGGTTGGCATGGTAGCAACTTCTTCTGGTAGCCCCTTCAACCACGTAGTGACAGGTCAAAACCACTTCTCAAATACCTGTCTCCTGACTGCCCTGGGACCTAGAGGTTGATGCAAGGTGAGGATGGGTGGCATCCATAACCTTCAACTCTGGGCGCGTGCCCTCTTGTGTCTTGTGAAGGGACTGAGCTTTAGTTCCTGGCTACCTGGCTGCATTTGAAGTGTATCCACCCCCGGCACCTCCCTGTTTCAGGGATGGCAGGATGGGGTTACACCAGGAATCCATCTATAGATTGGTAGAAAAAGCAGAGTAGAAGGGACTTCTAATGGAGAGCTCAAGCTACAGTTACAGTCCTGGGTTTTTTCTGCAGCCAGATCCCGCTGAGGATGTGATGGCATTTCTAGGCTGTTTTTCTGGTCCACGCTTCCAGACAGTCCCCAACATAATGCCCATGTGGAGCCTCATCCCAGAGGTGTTGACCTGGAATGGAGCAGATCAGAGAAAAGGGAGTGGTGTGTGAGTGCCTCAGCCTTCAAGTTATTATGTAGATGTGTAGCAAAACCAGCCTCTGCCCCAAACTTCTCCCCCTTCCAGAGGGCTGCAGTGTCTAACCCAGCAGCTTTTATTGGCTGTATTTGCACCTGAATTAACCAGATGCCCGTGTAGCTGGTGGTTTCTGCAGCCTGACATCCCTCCTGCAGCACTGGAAACCTCACCACTTTGCCTCGCAACAGTTCCTAGGCCAGGAAGCTTCCGAGGGCACAGTTCTCTTGGTGTGACTCTAAAATAACTTGGCGAGGAAGCTCCAGAGGCTTCAGCTGTTGCCCCAGCTGGGATACATAATGAAGTAGCTACCTGCACTCTTTGATCTTTCCTTTTGTTCTCCAATTTTCACTGTGTTCTCATTTGGGGATCTAATTGATGTCTATAAATACCTGAGGGCTGGGTGTCAAGAAGGCAGGGATAACTTCTTTGCACTTGTTTCTTGTGATAGGACGAGGGGCAATGGATTCAAGCTGGAGCACAGGAAGTTCCACCTAAACATAAGGAAGAACTTCTTTGCTGTAAGAGCTGTAGAGCATTGGAACAGACTCCCCAGAGAGGTTGTGGAGTCTCCTTCTCTGGAGACTTTCAAGACCTGTCTGGGTGCATTTCTGAGTGATTTGCTCTAGTTTTGTCCTGCTTAGGCAATGGGGGTTGGATGTGATGATCTTTGGAGGTCCCTTCCAACCCCTACTGTGCTGTGGTGCCATGATTTGTTCGTACCCCCCAAAAAAGGGACAACAAGGGGGAAATAGGAGGAAAAAAAAAAACCAAAAAAAAGGGGGAGAGGACTGGAAACACTCCCTGTGATTTGCAGGCAGGGTTGAGATGCAGCCTTGGCTCTGCTCTTGGCATCCTCAGGCTCGTAGCGCAGCGACTGCTGCCCCGTCTCTTGCCGACTGGTGGGGAGGAGGGGGCACGTGTTCAATTTGCTGCTTAGAGGTTCGTTTTAACCTCCATCCCTGTATTTAAATGACATGGATGCATCTGCTCCTGTGCTTTGTTTCCTGAAGCTGTGCCAGGACTGCCAGGGTGAGTTGCTAAGGGGGCATCTTTGTGATCCCATGCTGGATGAGAGGGTTCGGAGTCGGGGGCTGCAAGTCGTTGTCAGATCAGGAAGGAATTAGTGAAAATCTCTTCTGTCACAATACTGCAGCCTCGGGAGACAGGGCAGGACTTCTGTGGCTACTGGCCAGAAGCTGCATGGGTGAAGAATAACGAAAAAAAAATACACAGGAAACTTTTACTAGGTCAAAAGATACTAAGATGTAGGGTTTTTTTTGCACTGTGTCCACTGGAAGAGCAATGCAGTTTAGCAGCAAGCTGTAATACTGCTGAGTGGCTAGCTGACTGGTTTCTGTACAGCCCTTCTCTACAGGCAAAGTTGCTGCACACAGTTCCAGCAACAGTCCCGAGCCAGGGTGAACCCCCGTCAGCCCCAGCGTAGCTGACGTGGCCGTATCCCTCCACGCTGCCCTTGCTGGGGTTTCTTCACCCCGCTGCTGGGCTGGAAAGCAGGAGAAAGATACTCAGGGAGTGGGATTGAAGCTGTGGCAGAAGGGAGTGTAGTACATGATCCACTTAAAATGATGAGTACAGCTGAAAGTCACAGAATTTTACAGTGCACGGACCGTAATATACTGCAGGGCATCTGTCTTTACCAGGAGGGGTTCAAATTTGTGGGAGCTTTTTATCCTTCATCTATGAAATCACTTAATTGCTTGGGTTTTTCATTTGGCTTTCTCCTCTATTTGATTGTGGCCGTGTTTGAATAATGTCAGAGCGGAAATTGGTTTTATTGGACTTAATTTTGTCCGCAGCAAGATGAACGCTGCTTTGAAATATGATGTAATTCCCAAGCAGAAGGAGATGGACTTCTCTTCAAGTCAGACCTCAGCTCTGGTGTCTCGGTTTTTAATACACCAGGCTGCAAAGCAGCAGGAAATGGTGGAAATTGCAAGGTGGAAGTGGGTTTAAATGGCAGTAATCTCTACCCTTGCTTCAGGGAGAGAGACGTAAATTGCTGCTCCCTCTTGGCTCTTGCCCTCGTGCAGGTTGTTGCTCTGCTTTTGTTTGATGGGATTTCACATTTTCTTGGAGTGGACAAAGGTTAAAAAAAAAAATAGGGGAAAAAGAAGGTTATATAGCACTGTGGGGGGGAAAAAAAAGGTGTATCCAAACACCTCTTATTGTTGGATATGGCTTCTTCTTGGGTAAAAAAACCTTCTTCCAAGGGTGGGTGCACACAGATGGAGATACTGGCTGTGAGTGGGGGATGGCTGGAGGCTTTGTTTGAATGCAGTTGAGTGAAAAAAACCAAAGAAACGTCGTCCAAAACCTCCCAAAGCCTTGAAATCGTGCACAGATCATCCAGCAGCCAGGCTCCCGTTGGGAACCTCCGAGCCACCACATTTGTATCTTAAAATCCAAAGCAGAAGTCTCAGATGTGTGAAGAACTATTTAAGCAAAAGAAAAAAAAAGTGGTGATGCTTATATTTTCTGGTTGCCTTGGGTCTGGGAGTCCATGGTATTCACTGCAGTTTAGGTATCTAATAGACATAGCTCTTTTCACCTGGAAAAGTGGTGGGTTCTTTTTTGAAAGTGAAGTTTTTGTGTGTTTGGTTCTGACCTAGAGTTCTGTAGGGGGTGGGGGTGCTTGTTTGGCAATAGGTTTCGTGGGGTGCAGTCAGAAATGACTCTGAATAAGATCAACGGCGTGTCTGTTGGGCTCTGCTTAAAATAATGTTGGGGTTTAATGGGTAATAAGAGCTGGAGTAACTCAGTGCAGTGAGCACCCATATCGAAGGTAGGGGTAGCAAGCCAGTTTTTGGCTAAGAGGTGCTGCTTTTTCAGGAGGTGGGTTCCAAAGTTACACAGCAAGACTCAAGCTGCTGTGATCCAGACCCTCGTGATCCAAACCCCCGTGATCCAAACCCCAGGTTCTGGCCCAGGGGCTGGGATGGTACCAGCCGGTTCCTGCAGATGAGGTCAGAGCAGATGGTGCCACGGGTGCCTCCTCGTTTTAAAAGTCTGTGAACCCGTGCAAAAAGTAGTCTCCATTTCTGTTTTCTGAAGAGATGGTTTATTCAAGTGGGGAGGCTGTAATGGCATTGCGCTGGGCTGCAGTATCCTTGCTGGTTTGACTGGAAATGAAATTTCCCCTCTCCTCCTTTTAGCGGCACTGGGGATTGGGTGCATTTTTGAGCTGTGGATATATTCAGCTTCAAAGGGATTTTGCATTTACACGTGGGAATAGATGTCTTGTCATAATGACCGTGGCCTTAAAATTTGCCATTATCTACAAAAAAGAAGATTGTCTCGTAGCTGCACACACATTTTGTGAAGACGTTTCTCTTACCCTATACAGTGGGGTTTTGGGGGGGAAAAAAGATTTCTAAGTGGGATCCAGGAGAGGCTGCTCCAGTCAGAATAAGGTTGGTTCATTCTGTGTTTGATCTCTCCTTGAGCCCAGCACAGTCCATCAGTAATCCAGCTGGATTTGAGCTGTAAGCTGTAGTGCACCAGGAGAAACGTGTAGTGGGGTACAGGTCCTACTGGGTTGGAAACGGGAGAGAAATAGGCTGTTCCAGCACAGAATTGTAGCTGAAACTGGTGCTTCTCCTGCCTTCCTCTAAAAAGATCCTGGTGGTCGCACACCGCTTTAAATGGGAAAAACTGGGGGCAAGGGTGGAGAGGGAAGCAGGGTTTACTGGAGATGAAGCAATACACATCCCTGCATGTTACCTGAACTGGACACAGCATTCGTTTCATTTTGAGTTTTGCTGGATGTTCCTTTTCTCTGCTAAAAGGACACGTTTTCTTCTGCCTTTGACACCTGTAGCCCTTTGCCGCACCGGTGGAAAGGGAGGGTAAAAATACGCCTGGGATAATCTGCTCATACTTTACACCAACTGTGCCAGTGCTTTGCACAGGCATCGAGATGACTAGATGAGGTACAGAAAAATCCGTCTGCAAAGCTGTAAAATTCGTGGGGTTTCTGCCTCTTACTGATTTTCCATTGTCTTTATTCATTAACAGAGAGTAAACCGGATGAATTAGTGCTCAGTTCCAGGCAGCTGTTCATCTAACTTCCCCAAGCTGCACATGCTGAGGGTGTTTAGGATATTTTCGCTTGCAAAGAAATAAAAAACAACAACAAAAAAAAAACCCCAACAAACAAAAAAGAAAAAGAACCCAAAAATTTCCCCAGCTTCTCTTATCTCTTCCCCTTTCTGTGTAGCCTGCTGAGGCCAGGGAGACCACCGCTGCGTTTTGTGCTTCCCTGAAGCCCAGCTCTGATGGCATGGCCACCTTCGAACAAAGGTTTCTGACTCAAGAGTGGCTTTTGCAGGGATCCTTCCACTTCTCCGAATGCTTCCCAGACCTCAGCCACCAACTCTTGCCTTGGGCCGTGCCTTTTTCCTTAAGAATAGCCGGGGAGGTGCCGAGCTCCACTTGCTGTATTGGTGTAAAAATAGTCTATGGTGACAACTGGCGAGTTTTGAACTTGGAAGAGCAGTGGGAAAGCTTTGAGCCCACTGTGGCAGCACCGTAAAAAGCCTGTGACTTGCATCCATCACTTCCTGAGAGGTAGAAAAACTTGACGTGTTTTATGAGAAGCTGTCGTGCTCATCCTGCCTGTTTATGGGTGGGATGGGAAAGGCTGTGGACTAGGCAGCCTTTGGCAGGAGATCTGTAAGTTTGTAGCCCCTGGGGAGAAGGGATTTGGAGGAGGGTTGGGGGTGTTCCACTGCTCCAGGAGCAGCTGGAGGGAGAAGCCAAGAAGCCAGGCAAAAGACAGCTCTCACTCAGGAGGCGGTGCGTGCTGGAAGGAGGGTGGAAGGAAGCCACACGTGATTGCAGATGGGAGCGTTAGCCGGGCTCCTTTGGCCGAAAATGCATTAGGGAGCAGCAAGATGAACAACCCTGCCAGCAGAGCTGGGCGTGAGGGGCCATCTCAGGCAGGAGACCACGGAGAGGCATCCAGGAGAGGGGCAGATGTCTGTATCCGCCTGGAAACCCCAACTGAGTAATCTGGGATACAGATGGCACGTCAGAGAGGAAAGATGTGTGTATTATTATTAGTACGGTGGGTGGCTTTCTTGGGAAGGAGCCTTCATGTGCTCTTACTCCCTTTCTGTGTCTTGATGCTGCTGATGACAAGAGGAGAAGAGGATTTTAATAGATATTAGATACTTAGACACGAGAGATAACTCACAACGCCGAAAACTGAACTTATCTCTGATTAAAATTTAATTGCTCCCAGGCTTCCACTAGTTACTTGCATCAAGTTTCACACCATCGGAAAGCGCTCATCAACCAGTGTTGGATTTAACAGGAATTTGGCAGATGTTAGTGAAGTGCTGGAGGAAATCCAAACCACGAGATCTCCGGCATATCATCTGTTTGAAAATTTGCTGGCAGCTGAAAGAAAATTTACAAACCTGGAAATGGCAAGAACTGGACACAGATCTCATCAAACAGCCAAAAGGTTGAATCATCACCTCCAGCACCTGGAAGACCAGCCCAGGTCATGAAGTGCTGTGTGTGAGGTGTCTCGGTGTAAAAGCAGCAGATATTATTGGTGGTTAGAGAGCTTTACGCGTGGAACGTTGGTATCTCCGTGGAAATCTTCAGGGAAAAAAAAACAAAAGAAAACCAACAAAAAAACACCAACCACAACAAAACAGTCTGTTCTGAGGCAATTTAGCAAATTAGCGATGTTTTAGAAAACTTAGGTTTTCGTTGCAGATTTTCCTTCCTCGTGAGGACATTTATTCAGAAACAGGGTCCTTGTTCACTAATTAATTTCTGTTACTTATTTCCCTCTTATTGCTCTCTGCCTGTGGTGCTGTACCCTTCGGCACTGCTTAGCTGTTTGTCACCAGGCTCTGCTCCTGGTGCCAGGAGATGACAAACACGAGTAGCTAACAAGGTTCAAGAAAGCTTGGTCAATTTTTTCCTTAAATATATATAATAAAGCACTCAGCTTTATATCTACATGTCCATGTGTAGTATCGTGGCAGCTTCAGCAGCTGTAGCACAGTGAGGCTGCAGAGGGAGAAGATGCCTCTTGTAGACAAACAGGAGCTGAATGAAAATTTAGGTTGTTAGGAGCCCTTTGCAACAAAATCCTTCATTGTGTTTTGAAAGAAATATAACACGTGCCATGATTTAGCATCAGTCATGTTTTCATGCTTGCAAGTATCTTGACAGTGATTGGGGCAGGAGCTTTTATGGGGGGGGGGGAGGAAGTACATTTCACCTTAAACCTTTTTCAGTTGAAACAGTGTGTGGTGGAGCTTGTGCAAAAGATGAAGTCTGGGTCACCCCTTGTTGGCACTGAGCTGATGGGCATGGAAATAGAGCAGGACCTGCCTGGTGCTATTGCAGCACGTGATCCCTTCCGTGTGATTTAATTTGTTCCCTCTAGTATGTAGCATTTCCTATGCTCTCTTGCTCTGTAAGGAGACCTGGGGTCAGCAGATCTCTGTTGCTAGGTAGACACTGCCTGGGAGAGATGCTGGATCCCTATGTTAGTCCTCCCTTATCTCTTGATATTGATCTGGCTTCTTTTCAGCTCCTGGGGAGGATGTGAGTGAATGAGAGTTTAAAAGTTTGGATCTGTGGCTGGGAAATGAGTTCATCCCATGTTAGGCTCTTAAGTTTTGGCTTAAATAACATTAAGCCTAGGCTTAAAAGCTGGGCTGGACTGGGGACTGCACACTGTCATGCTCTTCCCTCCCAGGTTAACAAGTTTAATATATGGTAGTCTGTTTTCCTAAGCTATGTCCTGTATTATTACTAATAATGATGGATTTTTTAATAGGAAAAAAAAAAAAAAGTAAATCAAAATACTTCAAGAAGTATTAATCCCCTTCTGTTCCAGATGCAAAACCCATCAGTGCTCCATTTCACATAGTATTTTCTGAAGATTTCTGGAGTATACTGTGCAAAGTAATTTAGAAATACATGGGCAGAAGTTGTATTTCTGGCATTGAAACTTGCTCAAAAGCTGATAAGAAAGGACATATATATATATGTGTGTGTATTTTTTTTTTCCAAGTGCCAAAGGCAATTGATTTGGAACTTGAGCAGAGACGTGGGAAGCAGAAGGTACCCGTAGGATGGCGCGGGGCTCTTTGCCAGTGTCGTGGAGGCACCTACAAACCAGACAGCAGTAGCTACCCAAGATGTGGATGGATTACAACCAAAAATTACCCAGCAGACTAAAGTAAATTACAAGTCTGGGTGTCAGATTGGGAGTATACTACACAGCTAATTCCTAAGTTGTAGGAATCTTCTTTCTAGAGAGGTGACCCAAAACGTGTTCACACTCACCCATAAATGGGAAAACCTCCCCCTCGAGGGTACCCAGAAAGGGGGTCACTCACCCAAAAGGGGGTGAGGGCTCGTTCAGGCCAGAAGAAATAGGCACTCACCAAAGATGGGCTGAGGACTCACTCAGTCGCTGGAAGTTTCCTTGGGCAGTGTCCCTATCCCAGGGGAGGGTCCCCGACTGCAAACCCATTTGCTCTCAGGGAACCAAGTCCAAATCATCTCTCCATTTATACTCTAGTGGAGTCTGAACTGTGATCACTAATTAGCTGGGGGCAAGGGCACCACAGAGGCAGGTTAAGGGCCTGAAACAGAGTAATCGAGTTTTAATGGCCATGAAGCCCTGATCTTTTATCGGGTCTTTGGCAAGCTCCAGTCTTAGGTCTTTGGTGAGCCCTGGTCATTATCAGGTCTTTGTCGGGGTGGGTGCATTTGCCCCAGCCAGTGAGTGGGGAGAAATGGGGATGCACAGACTCTCTTCAGGGTTTTCAGAGCAAATCTGAAGCAGATGTTCCTTAGCCCTGAGCACTGCTCTAGCCACAAGCTCTAATCTAACGTGACCACAGTAAAGGCTGGCCCAGCTTCTAATTCTGTCCAGCAAATGCAAAGAGATGTGTTCAGAAGTAGCAAACCATGGGAGAGATTTCAGCCATCTTGAGCTATTTAAAGAGTGGTAGATCCGTTGGGTTCCCTCTGCCATTGAGGGAAAGGGGCACCTCCAGCTGGAAATTCAGAAGAGCACGTGCAGAAATGGAGCGTTCGCATAGATGCATAACGAGGATGTTTGTAGTTTACTGGAAATTGGAAGCGTGTTGTTGAAGTGTGATGCAAACATAGCAGTCACTTCTCAGCAAGGCACACTCAAGATTCTCCAGTTAGCTGTGGTGAAATGGGGGTCTTCATTCTTTTAGTGTTTTCTTAGATCCAGCCTCACATGGGCAACTTCATTATGCTGGACACCTGAACCTCTGCTATAGGAAGATGCAACTCAGAGAGAAAGTAAGATTGAGACCCTAAATAATCTGATACTCAAAAGGCCAGTGCTTTTTTCAGGCTGTGGAAGATACTGCTTGCTTAGTACTTTTAAAAATCAGGCCACTTGTTCAGAGACTAACATTGGTATCCTGTTTATGAAAGTCCTGACCTAAATGTCTTATCCATTGTGTTTGCGTTTGTTTTTTTCCTTTCTTTCTTTTTTTCCTGTGGGAAAAATAATGAAGTGCAAAAATGAAGGGAAAGGGAAGTCTGCAGAGTCCTGCTTGACCCACTCAGGCTACACAGGACTCGATCTGTACTGCTGGGCACAGCCCATTCCTCTTGCATCTCCCTCCTGGAATTTTGCTCTCAATGGGACAATGATTTTCTAAATATTCAGTGCCCAAAGAATTTTCTTTATTTGGTTGGGACTATAACATTTCAAAGGGACTACTTTCAAACCACAAAAGAGCCTAAGCTTGCACCTGCACAAGCTCCTTCACTGACCCATGGAGGAGGAGCTCCCCAAGGAGCAGGCACTTGGCTCTTTCTCTCTCTTGGCACATCTCTGTCACAAATCGTTGATGTTCTCAGGACAGTGTTTGGGTAGCTGCCCCACTTTCCAAGGGCTAAGATATTTTTCTAGCTCTCCATAGTTTTGTCCATCCTTGGCCTACCAGCCTGGGAGTAAAATAAGCCTTTCTTTACCTGGGAGCTCTTGGAGGATGCTGTGATAGGTCGGGTGGGCAATGGCATCATCCTCCACAACACCTTGTGCTATCTCAGGCATTGTCAGCCTGGAATAAATATCCAGCTGCTCTTCCTGCAACCTAAAGCTTCTCCATATGAATGCGTCAAGACAAAACCTTATCTGTGTCTCCCACCGACTGCCCAAATGATGGACCACGTTCACAAATTCATCACTGTGCCACGTGCTAGCTGTGCGTCTGCTGCAGCTCACCTAACCTTGGTCACCAAGGATGGTGTGGACTAAATACATATTTCACAAAGAAAACTGAGGATGCCCCGCAACAAGGAAGGTTTAAAGATGGCTTTGTTGTGCTCCTGCCTTGCTGTGTGGCAGGGTGGCAGGGAGAGACAGGCAGTGTGGGAGATGTTGCTGACACAGCTGGTACATTGCAGCAACCCATTAGAAAGTTTGGTTTGAGACAATGTATTCTGGCCTATAGAGGATGCCCTTGGCTTCAAGCTGGGTTATTAGGGGATTCTGTGTCTCATAATTTAGGGATTTTTTTCTGTAGTATGCTCAGTTATGGTTGACAAAACCAGGTCTTTGCCTCCCATTGTGACAGAGCACACCTAATTTAAAGAACCTCAAATCACAAAACGTTTTTATGAGTATCAGTTTTGGTTTCACTTGTCTTTTTTTACCAGTCACTTGTAAAGAATACCAGTTATGCTGAGACAGGTGTTTTGAGGGCAAATCTTCCAGCGCATCCTTTTTCATGTGCGGTTTGATGGGATGCAGGTAACTAATTGTGATGTGCTTTGTGGAGGAAGAAGGGTGTATAGAAATGGGCACACGCAAGCACACCGAGTTCATGTAGAGGTTCTGGGGGTGGGGAAATGAATGTTGTTTCCACCCTGCAATCAGCCTTCAGCACTGCCCCGCTGGTTATGGCTCCAAAGGTGGAGAAAGTGGTAATTCAGCAAATATCACCACTGGGATGTAGCACATCAGCCAGAAAGAAGGCTTTTTTTTCCCTCCCCTCCCTGATGTTGTTGTAGGATTCTGCAGGAGGAAAGATGTTGATAAATGTTAGGAAATGCCTGGGATGTTACGAGCTTAATTTGTGCTCAGGCGCTTCCATTAGACCTTTCCATGGAATGTGGTGAGGTTTGTCAGGAGAATAGGAGAAGTGTGCTGGGAATCTGTAGCCCTGGGCCCTATAGGTCCCCCTCCCATGCCGATGAAGAATCTATAAACCCCCATGGCTCTAACGGAGCAGAGAAACTTCAGTGTTCCCGGGGTATGCAAGCAGATGAGGGTCGAGACCTAACTCTAACGGAAGGTACCACTGAAGCTGATCTGGGGCTTTGTTGGGCTGCCCCAGCTCCTGCTGCACTGAACCATGGTGTTACCACAGGTCTGCTCCATCACTGTCATGTCCTCTGGGCATGGTCACTGCAGGGTTAGCAGGGAGTGATTGCCCGCTCCTCTCAGGTCTTATTTTTCCTCTCTCCAATAGGATAACCTTAAGTGGTAACATCCTGCATCTCCAAGGTACCCTTCATCCCAAAGTAATCCTTAAAATGAATTCTAAATGACAGCTGAAGGCACTACCCCACACTGTAACTTGTGGACTGTGGACTGGAGGAACGGTCAGATGTCAAGTCAAGGAGTTAGCCAAAATTGTTGGCATTGGGAGCGTCCTTGGTTTTGGAGTTAAGGGAATGGAGAGCTCAGGGAGGAAAGCTCCAGGTCAGGATGAGTTTGCCGGTAGAGCCTCTTCTAGGAAAGGAAAGAAAATGGAAAACAATGGAGAAATCGAACTGGAAGGAGCAGCTTTTTACTTAAGGGGCAGATGTAGAAGTGGTTTGTAGGCAATGACAGGTAAGACAAGCAGGGATGAGTTTTAGAACTGACCCGGGATGGGGAAAAGAGTTAAAAAGAGTGAAACAGTGATTTAAGAACCTCTCTAGTGGAGGAGAGCCAGCAGCGTGACCAGAGCGCTGTAACGCAGGTTATACATGGTGAAGAATTTATTTGACGTGCAGGGGAAGAAATCTGGGTAAGAGGGAGATGGGGAGATTTCTGAATGTTAGGATGAAGTTTCAGCAGGGATCCTATCACCTGCCAGGGTGCAATGCTGCTGTTGGCCGAGGAAGATGATGTGACACCACACTTCCCACTTGGAGGATCCCTGTGGAGAAATTGTCCCAGGAAAAACTATCCAGTGACACTGGCTTAGCTCATACTGCTGTCAGCCAGCCAGGCTGGGCTTTAAGATTTAGATACTATCAGAAAAGGAAAAAAGCAACCTAGAAAGGCCCAATGTAATATTAACTGTAGGTGGAAGGAATTGTTAAGCCAGGTTGGTCCTTGCACTTGGCTTCCTTCTCATTTTACACCCTCTGCATCCTATTTCCACTGTTCCCAGCTCTGTCCCATCTCATTCAGCGTGCTTTCAGGCTGGTCTGGGTCAGCTCTGCCATGATTTTTTTTTTTCATTTAGGCAAACACCAGAGCGTGGATTTGCCTCGGCTTGACAGAAAGGGACACATAATTTTCTGTGATGTGGTTATCGGAGCCCTGCACGCTTCAGCTGGCAAGCAGATTGTCAAACATCCTTGAACAATATTTACTCAGAGTGCAAGAGAGAAAAGAAATCTAGTATCTGCTTTTAGAATCAGTTCCTTCCTTATGTGTTTTATTTGGTTTTCTTTGCACGCGCTTGAAATTTCCTTTCTATTAGACCACATTCAGCCTAAGTTGTTTGGTGAGATGTGGTACCCAATGAGTGCTTGCTCATGTTTAAAAGTTGGCTGGATTGAGAGTTGATTTTTGTCCTGTCTCCACCCTCTTCCCCTCAGTGGTGGTGGATGATAGTGAATAGTAGCTCCTCTGATCCAGGGATCAGCACTGGGCCCAGTCCTATTCAACATCTTTATTGGTGACCTGGATGTGGGGATTGAGTTTACCCTTAGTAAATTTGCAGATGACACCAAACTGGGAGGCAGTGTTGATCTACCAGAGGGTAGGAAGATGCAGCAGAGGCACTTGGCCAGGCTGTGTCGATGGGCTGAGAGGCCAAGGGTATGAGGTTCAACAGCACCAAGCACTTTGGCCACAGTAACCCCAGGCAGTGCTGCAGACTGGGGGAGGAGGGGCTGGAGAGAGACTGGGAGTG
>WTSP01001950.1:306998-317646 GCA_025331215.1 Actenoides lindsayi | reverse complement strand
CTGACAGAGGGTGATCAGCCATTGGAATGGGCTGCCCAGGGAGGTGGTGGAGTCACCGTCCCTGGCTGTGTTTAAAGAAAGGCTGGATGTGGCACTGAGTGCCATGGTCTGGCTGATGTGGTGGGACTGGGTCATAGGCTGGGCTTGATGAGCTCAGAGGGCTTCTCCAGCCTCAGTAATTCTGTGATTCTCTCTGCGACAAACATCCCCATCCCCACCCAAAACGGCAGCCACGGGTGGGCTGAAAGCCAAGTGTGGCAGCTAAGTGGTGGGTCAGCGTGTCCTGATAGGTACCAGCGTCTTGTAGGCTGCTCTTAGAGATGCTCTCGAGTCTCTGAAGTACAGGATGCACATTGCTGTTACTGAAAACAAAATCCCAGGCAGGAAGCGTAATTCACATGGCTGCCCCTGGAGCTGAGATGATGCACGTTGCTGAAGTGAAGTTGCGTCTCCCTTAGTTACAAGCCGTTGCCTCCTTGGAGTCTGTTTGACCAGGCTCTCGGTCTCTGTGAGACGTCTGTACACTCTGAACAAGAGCTGCAGACAGTGACGGTTTATCTGAATCCAGTGTCATGGGTTTAGCTCAAATATGAAGTTTGGTAAGGGAACAATAACAGCTCAATTTGGAAAGGCATCTTGTAGGTCAGGGGGACCGACCTTGGACAAGGGGCTGCTGCCAAGAGGATTAGGGAGTTGTATGTTGTACTCAGAAATGCACCGTGGACGTGCTGAGCTTGGCACAGAAATGGGAAGAGTGGTCTCATCAGCCCAATACCTCGTCTGAGCTTTAGACTTTGTGGAAAGAGATTCCTCAGGGAATAACCTGGCTCGAGAGCAGGGCTCGTTCTTTTGCATTAGCCAGTAATTTCCTGACACAGTAACGTAGGAGGATCAAAGCCTTCCCCGTACTCTGCTTGCTTTACTGTAATCCTTGGCACATCTTGGCACCTCCCGAGAGCATGTTGTGGAGTGCAGTGAATGATGTCCTCTGCAGAAGAAGGAAATAAGGACATTGGGTTGTCTGGTGGGGGTGGAGCTTTCCCCTGCCTCTCCCCACCAGTCTGTTCTTAGCATCCATGCTCTAGTTCTGGATTTGCTGGTTATCCGTGGAAAGGTTTAAGCCTTTCCCAGCACCAACTAAACACCTCAAAGAAAGGTGAGCAATAGGTGAGACTCCTGTCGTTTCTTTTGTGCCCCAGAGATGTGCTGTAAGAGACACTGAGGTTTTCAGGAGACAAAGGCAGAAGTTGCTTGGTGTTGGGTGGTATGATGGCCAGCCAAGGCGTGGGCACGGAACTGTGGATACAGAGAAGCTGATGGCACTGCTGGAACCCGCTCCTGCTGTCATCAGTGTTGTGAGGAACCTCAAAAGAGCTCCTCGGGTCTCGGGCAAAGCTTTTGATGTTGCCTTTTCCTGCCTGTGGACTGACTGACTCAGATTCCAAAATCAAGTCTCTCTTTTTTTCTGTCTCTTCCAAGTCAAGTCACATTTTTCCCTGCCTTGGAAGGATCCCCGTGGCAGCTGAGCAGCGGGGGCAAGGCACTTGCCACCACAGTGCTTACACTTGTAATTTCTGTTATGCTGAGCAGCTCCGGGTTGGCAGGACAATGAACTCTGAGTCTCTGAGCAATGGTCAGCTGGGCTCTGGCCTCTTCAAAAAAATAAAATAAAATAGTCTAATATTTATTGGAAGGTTTAAACATTTCTTGACTTGCTTAGTGCTGACCACAAGGGTCTATCACAGGTGACCTTCTTCCTCCCTTCCCAACTCCAGCCTGGCCACACTACTAAAAAGTCTGTTATTTCCTTCAATTTTAAATGAGTTCAGTGTTATGCTCTGGGTTTTCTTAGTATTCCTGGCCTGATGGATTTCCTCTCATTATAAATTATTCTGTCTGCTTCAGCTGCATGCTTTTTCTCATCTGCATTTAAGATAATGGAAGAAGAGTTACTTTTGATGACATAAGTGAGCTAGATTTTGGGTTAGCATTATTATAAAATGAGAACTCTGGCTGGATAATATAAAATATTAGGGATTTTGAGGTTTTTAGTGACTGTAAAGCACGGCAAAGACTAGAAAAACGAATATACTTCTTCCCTGAAAATTGATGGAACTTCTTGAGGGAACATGAAATGTGAAAGGCTCACAGCTAATAACATCACATGTCCCAACACATGTGCTAAATGGTGTGCTGTAAAATATTTACAAAACAAAAACATTTCAACATATCTGACGCTGAAAAGGGGGGAAAATTAATAATCACTGTAAACTGGTGCATTTATTTTATGTTACCTGTGAGAGCTGTAAAATGGAGTGTAAGCTGGGTACTGGAAGCATACAGCAAATCTTTAGCCTTGTATTGTAGCAGTAGTTTAATTTTATACTAGAAGTAATATCTGTAAGTATATAAGGAAGGGTTTCTGTTGTATTTCAGGACTGGATACAAATTGCTTGACTACTTTTTATTTCTCTCCTGTTTTTCTGTTATGCTTTTGAATCTTGCAGTCCTTGGAGTCTTGCAGTCATTTGAATCCTGCAGTCATATGCAGATAAATTCACATTTAGTTAGACAGAAGGTATATTTTTTAAGATGTGCCTTGGACCAGGTCAGGCTTTCTCTTGGCTCTCCTCTCTCTCCTCTTTTTTTTCACACTTTGAATATATATGTCTTTCGCCCCCCCCCTTATGAGCAACACGATGCTTTTGTTCAAAGGATCACATTTATGCTTTGCAATGACATCATGTACTTGATTTTATGGGTGTATGTATTACAGAAAGGCAAGGAGATTACACAGCTTAAAAATCTCTAAAGGATACAAGTTACCTTTTTTTTTTTTTTTCATTTCTATGTCATCCTATTTGCCTTTCTTTACTAGTTTGCAACTACCTCGGATTCTGCACATGCCCATGGGGATCCGCAATGCCTTTGGTGGTAGCCCAGGTGGATCAGGTGCTGTTTAGGCTTCCAGGCCAGGAGTACATTATGGAAAATCCCTATTCTGGCACAGCAGCTCCTACATGTGCCTCTGTGCATTTGGTGCCTCTGGTTTGGACCAGTAATTCCCCATGGCACATAAACTTTAGCACCTGGCTGCATGCAAAACCACATGCCAAACCTGGGCAGGTAAAATTACGGCTTCAACCTAATATATATTGCTTTTCAGCACTTGTAGATTTATTTTTTTCCATGTCCTTCTTTTCCAGGGGCCCAATTCAAAGTCATACGAAGTCAATGGGTGTATTCCTCTGATTCACAAGAAAAAAATATGCTTACATTGCAATATGCTGGTGTGAACCAGCCATTAACAAAAATAATCTGAAAGGTGACAGATGTAAAGCTAGAAATCAGTGTTGAAGGTTTTTCCCTCTTTGGCTTATGTATTGTCTTCTTGTCATCAGCCTCTTGGGTAAGAGTTTGAACCTACACCTGAGCCAGAGCTGACTGCATGGAAGCTAGTAGCCCATGATGGTGCAGAGCCAAACGAGTTAGGTTAAACCTCCTTTTCTGATCTTTGGGTGCTGTTGCTTCCTGCCTCTCAGCTTTCTGCAGTGGCTTTTCAACTGTGATGAGTATCCACGGCAATGGCTTCAGGCCTGGAACCTTCAGGCTGGAGATCTTTGCCATCTCATTGAGATGCTGGGGTGTCTGAGTGCATATTCAACATCACTACCAGCACCATCGCTAGCAGTCCTCCCTCAACAAAAGAAAAATAGCCTTCAGGACACAAGTGAGGGATGGTTGCATGCCAGGCTTGTTAGGACATCAGCATGGACCTGATAGTGTACCAAACTGCCTGTGCCCATAAGTACTGAATTCCAGTATGAAACCAGGAGAGCCTTGAAAGTGTTACTCAGTTCATTGTGCCTTAAAACACCTTGCACATTGCACAGTTTGTTTATTTGTTATAAATCTGCTTTGCTGAAGCGAATGTGTTTTTCATAATATTAATGTCTCCCTCATTGTTATAGCCCTCTGCAGAACATCAGATATCTATAAAACAAATTTAGACTCCAGTCCTGTAGCTGAGCATTGTTTAGGCAGACCCTTGAGCCAACATGAATGCAGCTATTAGAATTGAGCTTTACAAAATATTGACGTTTCTACATAAGTAATACAGAGTTTTGGAAGGGAGCTAAACAGTGGTTTATGGTTTGTCAGGAAACGGCTTTATTTCTGAAAGCAGCTGAATATTGATGTTCTTACAATGGAGTTTTGGCTGCTTCTTAGGATTGTCTACGTGAAAGATTTTATTTATTTTTTTTCTCCTTTTTAGCACAGGCTTGTATTCCCTCCTCCCCTTCCATCTTGTCACTCCAGGGACAGCAAGCAAACCGGTGGCAAGTCTGGGGAGACAGTTGAGCTAATCTGAGCTCCAGGATGAGATGTGGCCAAGAGACCGAGGCTGTGCCTGCCTTCTGATCTACAGGAGGGGTCTTGACAGCACACCCACACTGAGATGCACCAGAGCATGCTGAAAGGATGAGAAAAGACAGCCTGTCTCAGCATTCCCCTTGTTCTGCTGGTTTCAGTGGTCACCTCTCTCCATAGTTCAGGCTGGTTTTCTCATAGTAGGAATAAATAAACAACATAGAAGCCAATGCAGTCAGAGACTGAGTGGAATGAGTGCCCCGTAGAGAGAAATCACTTTGGTGGCTTTGGAGAAGGATTTGGGTTTTTGAATGAGGTTTGAAAAAACCAGTGGGTTGTGGCAAGAGGAGAAAACAGATGGATTTGATGAAAGACAAAAGGCGAGCTTTTGCTGTCAGGTTTATCATTCCAGTTGCTCCAGAGGATGCTAAAAGTACAGTATAGATAGAACATCTACTGTACAGACAGCAGGCCCTGCTTTCAGGTCTCTGAGTCATATCTGGGAATGCAGTATGACCTGCATGCCAATGAAGTCCATCCTGACAGGGGTTAGAGAAAGGAAGGTGTAAGTGTAAGCAACCCTAACTCTGCCTTTGGTACTCTGTGTTTTATTGCTTTACCTCTCAGCCCACCCACAGAGGATGTTTGCACTTAAAACACTGGGCAGCGGGGCTGGTTTGTATGCCCAGCAAAGGTACACAAAACAGGGAGGGATCTCAAGCCTCAGAGCAGCTGGGATCAAGGGACAGTGCACGTGGTGTAAGGACAGTGCACAGTAAATGCAAAAAGTGGCCTTCATGATTTTGCTGTCCCAAATGAGACAGAAAGCAGGGCCAGGATGCTCTCCCCCCACACCTCTTGCACACACACACATGCTGCTGGACCAGGGAGCTGATTTCTTGTCGTTCCAGTGGGTTGTCTCCGTGGGTCTGGCTGTACTGTGCCCTCCTCCTCAAGATAACAGCAGAACACAATCAAGCTTTAAATATTCATACGAAGATCACAGGAGTGTAGCTTGGAAGCAACGAATCACTAAGAACTGAAAAGTCTAATCTGTCCTTTTGAAAGCTGTCCAATTGCTTTTTTTTATTTACAGCCTCTGAACCGTTTCACAAATTGGAAAGCAACCATCCAGCCATTTCACAGGCAGATTATGATATGTTCAAAAGAGTCCAAGGCACTTATGCGAGGGCAATTGGCCATCTTGCTGGCTAACATCTAGCTCGGCGCTGTTACGCACACCTCGGTGCACAGTGACTTGAAGTTGGTAGTTTCCTTTTATTAAAGTCGTGCGTGTAGCTTGAAACTGAAGAAACGTTGGGGTAGTGATACGAGCTGACTGCCTTCGGCCCTCGGAGGGACTCGGTGCCTTGACTGGCTAGATCAGAAAATGCTGGGGGCGTGACGAGTCATTTTGTGACTTGTGCACTTGCTCCTATCCATCGCAAATGCAGAGGTGGAGGACTGCTGGAGAAGGACCGGCTCCATCTGGCACTGCCTCTGCAGAGCGCGTGCAAGTTGTTCAATTAAAGATGCAGGAAACACCCATTAGATGAACTTGCATCCATTGCCAAGCAGACAGGAAAAAATTATTTTTCCCTCTTAGCAGCCGTGCGTGCGCTTGTTCCGCATGGAAACTGAAAGGTCTGTTTCATCCTGCCTGGATAAAACATATACGTGATTTAATTAAATGGTAAAAAAAACCAAACCCCAAACAAACAACAAACCTGGCAATCTAAGCCTCCTGTAAATCTCTCGAAGCTGCAAGTGCACTGCTCACGTGTCTGCTCGCTAACATGGTCTGAGTGAAAAAACTGACAGCACCTGTTATTGGAATCAAAAGTGATTTCTCTAACAATGGGATACTGGGGAATTCCTACTGGGCTTCTCTTTAATAGAGTTTGAAGGATTCAGGTTGGAAGACAGTGCATAAGATCTGCACCACTGGCTCTGATGGATGTGAATCACACCAGGGGACAGAGATGGTTTAGGAGGTTAGAAGTTCACTCTATACATTCAGTAATAATATGCAGCTGGTGTACCCTTAAAAAGAGATTGTGTGCTTGTTGTTTTGTCTTCCCGTGTGAAATAACATGGGGAATTTAAAAAAAAAAAAAAAAAAAATTAGTAGTCAGATTTTCTGCATGCGAATCCAGAAATTCAAAGTAATCTGCAACCACATCTGACAGTATTTTTGAGAACTAGAGTGATTTTAAGTTGGATTGCCTGAAAATAACTCTTGAACTGAACTCTCAAACCTGTTAGATTAGTCCATTTATAACAAATCCTGATCTACTGGCTATTAGATCAGCTCTTCTGTAATCTTTTCCTGTTTACCAAGCCTCATATGGGCATAGTTCATCTGCATTTCTAAAGGCATTAGGGGGTTGGACTTGATTATCTTCATTCTATGATTCTATGATAACGTTGAAAAAAAATGCTCAATTTTTATGTCTTGTGTACAATGGTCCAGTTAAATTTCTGCCCAAACATTCAGAATCAGTGGCAAGAGTCTGGAAAAGTCTTGCCAAGGCTGGAAAGAGCAATATGGCATTAATGCTCTCATTGGGTGGGCACTGAAGGGTACAAGAGGATCACCAAGGTGGATTTGGCAGAGGTCTTGGGTAGGAAAACAGAGCTAAGACTTTAGGAATTGTCTTCTGACAGACGAGTACCACAGTGAAGATAAAAGCTGATGCTCAAGTCCTGTAGCACTCAATTTCCCAGCATTGCTCGCTGTGCTGATGTGCTGTAGCCGTGTGCCAGTGCCAAGCATTGTCTGATGTCTCTTGGTACACATTTTAAGTAGGATCCGGTAAGTTCTTGGAGAATAATGGGTCAGAGAGGAAAACAAGAAATGAATTATGTAGCTACTTCGATTCAAATGACAACTAAATAGGGGACCTGACACTAAGAGCTGTTGGGAGCCAGAAAAACTATTAAGCTCTCACATACACGCACAGATAGTCCCACCAAAGTGTGAAAGTTGATATTTCACAAAAAACACAACAACCCAGCCAGGCTGTTGTTTGAGTTCTTATTTTTTCAGGCAAAATCCAGAAGTTTGCAATAATAGCCACAAAGGTTTTGACAAAAGTTCCTTTCTGTAGCAATCCGGCGTGTGCGCTGAATAGCTGACCATTGGCTGAAATGTAAAGATTGGATTCAAAAGGGCTTTGGCAGACATGCTTTTTTTTTGCCTGATGGAAATTGGTCCCGTGTGGTGGCTGCCTGGAATGCATTGTCTTGCTGAGAGTCGAGGTGCAGTGAGGAGGAGTTGGGGCAGATTGACTGGACTCGAGCCTGTTGGGATGATTTTCCATGCTTCAGCTCTCGTGCTTTCTCGGTTAACATTAAATGCTCAAACTGAGATTCAGAGGAAAACCCCCAGTGTGTTAAATGATTCCAGCTTGAAGTGCATTGAAACAGCTGAGTTTGCACCGTATCTTGGACCACAGCTGCAGATTTCCCCCTAGTACAGGGAACTCAACATCTGGCCCATATCCATCACAGCATCTGCCTAGACCCAGCAGAACATCACATGTGAGCAGAGTAGCCTTGGGCACAAAAACTGGTCCCCTACTGGAAGAGGCTGAAAAAAAAAAACCAAACAGGAATGGTTTTTCCATTTGGCAGCAGTCTGCAAGGACCTTTCTTCTCTCAGATGCAGCATCCTCCTCCTTTGCTAGCTCAGAAGTTAGGTAAGAGGGAGGACAAATAAGAGCTGTGTACCTCTGTGCATGCTCCATGGGGCTGTTTCAGGACTACGTGCAGTTGGGCTGTTGAAGACAATGTGCCGTGTTGAACACTCTGGGGCCATTGTGCCTCTGATCTTTTCTTCCCACCAATAGTTTCTGCAAACCTTTTGTCAGTCTCACTTAAAAAAGCTCGAACAAGAGGAAAAAAAACCACAGCCCCAACCCCTCCAGAAGCAATGTGTGAACTTCCGTGTTCACACACAGTTCTGGTTCAGCTTCCTCAATAAACATCATGTGTGAGTGCAGAGAGGAGCCGTTCAGATGTTTGAATTGAGGCCTTCTTGGTCTTTGCCTGCAGCAAAAGTAAATCATAGTTTCTCTTAAATATGTGGAAGGAACTGGAGAGAATGTCTGGTGAGGAGCAGCTGAGGGAGCTGGGGTTGTTTAGTGTGGAGAAGAGGAGGCTGAGGGGAGACCTTCTTGCTCTCTGCAGCTGCCTGAAGGGAGGTTGGAGGGAGGTGGGTGTTGGTCTCTTCTCCCAGGTGACTGGTGATAGGGTGAGAGGAAATGGGCTGAAGTTGCTCCAGGGAAGGTTTAGGTTGAATATCAGGAAAGATTTTTTTCCTGAGAGAGTGGTGAGGGCTTGGAACAGGCTGCCCAGGGAGGGGCTGGAGTCACCATCCCTGGAGGGGTTCAGACAACATCCAGATGTGGCACTTCAGGAGATGGTTTAGTGGTCCTGATAATATTTAGTAGATGGTTGGACTTGATGGTCTTGAAGGTCATTTCCAACCTTTATGATTCTATAATTTAGGGGCTAATCTCACCGTGTTGATTCTCTAACCTGCAGCTCCTGGGTGGCACCGGCACGTGGCTTTTAGTCTTCCAGCAGACATCCAGCATGAGATGGTTTTGCAGGGTGATGGCTTTTGTGGTGTGAGCTCAGTACAACATTGCAATCATCCAGTCTGTTAACAACTGGGTTGGTGGATACCTGCTTATGTAGCTCATAGATATGGTACCAGATATGCAGGGCTCAACCTAGGTGCTCCTTGACTTCAGCCATCCTTTTCTGTTGGGCTTGAATATTTATTTATTTATTTATTTATTTATTTATTCCCTCCTGGGGAGTTTCAGAAAACATTCTGAAGTGTATTTGAAAATGCCTGTAGAAAGCTAATTCCCCTGAGATGCATTTATGTGACAGGCAAGAGAAAAACATCTGTGATATAATCCTCCAACTGTATTAGGGCTGGGGTTTTTTGCGCTCCTTCTTTCAAGATGTGCCTAAACCTTCTTACGTGCTATGTAAATACAACTTGCACCAACTTTCAGTCGGGGAAGAAATGACAAAAGAGGATGTTTTAAGCAAAGGATGTGGTTGCCAAATAGGAAAAGGGCAAAACTAGCAGAGAGGGAGGGCAGGACCTTCAGGGTTTGTGTTTCTCGCAGCCTTTCAGACACCAGCAGTGCCCCGCTTGTCTGAACACAGCAGCAACGTGTAAATAGTTGTGAACACAGCCTGGCCCTGCTCAAGAGGCCACTTGGATTGCTGTATCCTGCCGAAGATGTTGAACCCCTCGAATTAGTTATGCCTCACTTGCTCGACCATTGCACCAGTTGCAGCACCAGGCTTGGGCTTTTGGCTACCAGTGCCCCACCACATCTGCTTGAGCATCAGGCTCAGGAACGCAAAAGTCACCAGAGGGTGAATTCATCCTGGTTTGCTTGGACCTCGTGCATGGAAATTGGAGTGTGGCCTTTCCTGCTAATTACATGACCAAACACTGGCTCGGAGCGTGCAGCCGTCAGGCTAAACCTTGGGATTGTAGCCCCTGGGAGGAAGCTTGACGGATGTCTTCTGTCATCTGTTACCTAGCAAGAGCCAGTGAACCTCACCCAGGTAATCTTGTCTGCAGTTTCTGCTCGAGGGGCACCCAGTTATCTTCATCCACGGGACAGAAAACGCATGACATCTCTTAAAAAAGTATTGTGAGTTATTGAGCACATCAGCTCATACGCTGGATACTGAGGTGCCAAAAGAAAAAATGGAGAGAAAAGGCAGCTCGGTGGTATCACAAATAATCTTGCTTGCAATCAAAGCTGCTTTCGTGATAGGGAAACACTAGGGAGTCAGCTGGGAAAGCAGGCTTCCATGTCTGGGAGCACTAGGAAGAGGTGAGCAGAACAGCAAGTAAGGTGACATGGGTGCTGAGTTTTCCCGGTGACAGATGCTGTGTTCTGGTGATAGGCCAGTTGTGCATGTCCTTTGTTAGGGCAGAAAAGGGGAAAAGAAGGAAATGAGGGGGCAAAAGAAGGAAAGATACACCCTTGTTTATTTAAGATTTTTCCCTATGAGCAAATCTCTTCTCTGATTTTCCTTCCACTGAGCAAAATTCCTCCTTCAATAGCCTGAGGTGGGACTTTCCATGTAGAGGTGGGAACAAAAGAAAGGAGGGAATAAACAAACAATTTCTTTTTCTTGAGAAGAGGAGGCTGAGGGGGGATCTTAGGAATGGTTCCAAAGATCTGCAGGGTGGGGGTCAAGGAGAAGGGGCCAGGCTCTTGTCAGTGGTGCC
>WTSP01001950.1:276153-306898 GCA_025331215.1 Actenoides lindsayi | reverse complement strand
TGAGGGTTTCTTTTCTACTTTTTTTTTAACATTTTTTTTTTTTAATTTTTATCTTTTTCCTTACTTTGACTTTATTCTGAAACACTGCCATCCATAAGAGGGGTTATTTAAAGCAGGGAAACAGAAGGTACTTCCCTCCCCCCCATTTATAATATCAGTTTCCTGATTTGTATTTTCTTTTTTCCTTTTTTTCTTTTCCAAAACTAGGAGTTTAGGTCACCAAGAGCACTTCGTTCTGTGTGAAACTGCTACGTAAGACTACCCACTAATGACTCAATAGCGGCCCTGCGAGTCCTCAGGGCAATCGGATTTTATTTCTTGACCAAATCAAAATGTGAATCTAATCTATTCCCATTTCTTTGGCTGTAGTTGGAAAGAATCAAACCATCCGACCCATGTTCATTACCTTTACAAGAGATGTTGAATTACTGAAGCTCCAGTCACCAGAGT
Source organism: Actenoides lindsayi (assembly GCA_025331215.1). Taxonomy (NCBI): domain Eukaryota; kingdom Metazoa; phylum Chordata; class Aves; order Coraciiformes; family Alcedinidae; genus Actenoides; species Actenoides lindsayi. The sequence continues at coordinate 306,448 of WTSP01001950.1, read as the reverse complement.
TATCAACAGGTGCAGCAGTTGTTGCCCTCCCTCGTTTTGAGATGAGTTCTGGACACGTTTCTGTTAAACGCTCTGTTATTTTCATGCACGTTAAAGACAATGTATATCCTTGGATGAGTTAGCACATCTTCTGCCTGGGACAGGCAACTGTGCTAGCTGTGCCAGCAAGCCCTGGATGGTCGACAGCACCTTCAGCACTAACGCAGGATCCCTCTCAGTAATTTGAACTGTTAAAAGCTACCACTCTAATCTCCTAACTTAGAAGAGAAACAGACACTTCTAGGAAATATTTTTTTCCTACCTTAGATAGGATGACTCAGTCACCTGAAGGAAGGTATTTCTGTCTGCTGACTATACCATCAGCTGACGCTGCCTTGTCTGTAACTTCACATCACCTCAATATTCCTAAAGCGCAGTGTGAACTACTTCTTTTCCTGATCTGCCTTCCATGGTGTTGTGTCAGAACGACAGCTCGAGCCCACTGTAGCTAAGAACATCACTGATTCCAGGCACTGCATTTACTCAGCACTGACCAAAGACAGTGGAAGAATTTCCACTGAACATGGGGCAGGCCACTAGACTGGGAGCAGCTCTTTTCACACTGAACGTCAATAAACAAACAATTCTGTAATTGTAAGATCAACAATCTGAAGCATTTAGTGATGTCTGCAGCAAAAGACATGAAATACCTGCTAAAATGACCACAGTTCACCTTAACAGAGATATTAACAGCGTGCCTCCCTACGCACTGACGGATACAGCCTCTAGCAGCACTCGTATGAGGAAGAGTTTGACCTCGAGACATGGAGAAGCGTTCTTGCAAAGCTCAAATTCCTATTTCAATTCCTTGCCTAATTTGTGAATCATCTGGGTTCTGTGGTTCATGTCAAGAATTGAATAAAAGCATCTTTCTGCACTCACACAGACTATGGGGATGCTGAGATTTGTTCATCACCAGGAACTCTCTAAGGACTCTAGATGAGAACAATTCATCACGTGAAAATTTCAGTAGATGATCTGGTTCAGCTGCTGTCCTAGGCTCAAGGCACAAGTAAAGCTGTTCCCCTTTTTACACACTACTGACTGTTCCCAAAGCCCTTCCTGAGTTGTGTGTGTGCCACTGCAGCAAGTTTAGCTGGCAGTTCTGCCTGTACTGAGGTTTCTGACCTCAGTCTTTCATTAATCTCTACGGTAAATTCTGCTACCCTTTCAGAAGCTCAGCCTGCTAGTCTGCAAAGGAGTCCATGGGACAAAACACATCACCCTTATTCAGACAGAGAAGTGCCGTGCTACGCAGTCCCACTGAATTTAATGACTGAGCTGAATAAGAAAATACTGATACAAGTCAAATGAGTAACGGAACGTGGCCTGTAATTGGCACAGTTAGAAACTAAGGATGTAAACCCTTCCTTTTGATTCCTTTATTTTAATGGAGGTGTTTGTATAACTTAATTAAAAACTCAGAAAATCTTCTATTTGCCTGGCAGAGGTTTTCTTTTTTCTTTTAATGAGGGCCACGGTTTCCAGTGATGACTCTGTAATCCTGTCATTGATGAGTCCCCTCTCCTAGCCTTCGACCTGATCAAAGACAGTGTAAGTCTAGGAACTGCAGACTGAAGAGTTACTCTTTTTCTTTGAAAAGTCTGTTCCCTACAGAACTGGACAAACATTCACCTCGCTGTTGACAAGTGTGGGCTTGTTAGATGGTCTTTCCTGGTACATTAATAGCATACTGCTCATTAGATCTGCTTTAATATTTAGCTTTGCCAGCAAGAGGAGGAACATACCGAAGGAACCTCAGAAGAGATATCAGAGCCAGTAAGTTAGCTGTTTCAGATGTCTTCGCCCTTTTTTTCCCTGCTTTTATTATAATGAAAACATATGTCCATTTTTTTATTACTTTTTACTCCTACAAACAAATCCGTGCGATTAAACACTTCCTTTGGATATAAATCTCCTGCGTGAGAGTTGACGGGGGCTTAGTGGCATTTATTGAAAACTTCATGGAAGTTTTTTTGTCTCGATTGGAGAAGCTATTTTGGATCAATTTATGCCAAGTAAATCCATCCTGTATTGATTTCCTCCCGAGCAGATGGCCCTTTCTGATTCCCAAAAGAAGTTACAGTACAGAATTTTAAAACATGCTGAATGTTGGAGTAAATATATAGATGTAGTGACATTATTATTATTATTATTACAGTAGCTTGTTTCTTGTCTGTTTACTGGGTATATAGACTTTAAGCTAACATGCTGATGTTTTGATCTGAGTACACTTATTACACTGATATTTTGATCTGAGTACACTTGTTAGTATGAGAGATTCTGTGTTGACATAAACTCTGCCAAGAACATCTTCCAACTTCTGCTCTTTAAGAAAAGAGTTTGGATCTTTATGCCTTCCTGAGGAGACCACCTGTAGCTCAGCACTGCTCGGAGGGTTCAAAATACGACTCTTCCTGTTATAGCATCCTGCACAGAGCTGAATCACATGACATCACAGTGAGAAAGAAGCCACACGCAAGACCATGAGTGGTGTAGAAGTGGGAAACAAGGAAAAGTCACTTGCTGATTCACAGCAGGAAAAATTTTACTAAATTATGCTGTATAAATGGGCAGGTGAAAAGAGTGGTTCCCGCAGAACCACACCAGAAGGGAAAAAAGGCCTTGTTGAGCACAACTCACTGTTGTATAATGTGTAAAACTCACTGTTGTATAATGTGTAAGAACGGTCAAGCCTTACGGTCTTTATCTGAACTCAAATAACTAGTTATGCCACTCAAATACCTTAATAAAACATTTAATCCTTTCTTTGAGGTGTCTTAGACTTAAAATAACTAATAATCAATGTTTTATGTGTCAGGTTAATGCCTAAGCATTTCTTTCTTCCCCTCCCACAGAGCACAGCTGCATTACACCTCTTCTTCCTGAAAGCTAACAACAAAGTTGAAGGAAGGAGAGTCAATCAGCAGTCTTCAACACTAGGGAGCTTTTTTTTTTTTTCTCCTTCTTTTTACTGAAGACTTGGACAGGATTGTATTTCTTCCTGTGAGAGCTGAGTCTTTCAAGTATTTGGAAAAACGTAGTAGCTGAATGCACAGAGCAGAACACAGTACTCTGCCATCTGATACTGCACATAATAAATTTCATCTTCCTGTTTTTTCTAGCAAAAACATTCAGGTGACAGATGGTAATTGCTAGAAGAGAAGACTTTATTACCCAGACAGGTCTGAGAGTGATACAAGTTTCCAACAACTTCCTCATCTTAATAAAGGGATGAAATGAACATTTTTCATTGAAGATTTGAATTCTGATTTAAATTCTGATGGCAATGGCCAAGGCCAAAGCTTCTCCTCCGTTCTGTATCACTATACTATGAGCTCTAATATCTAGAAATGGTCAGAGTTGTTATCATTCAAATTTTAGGTGAAATTGTAATTCTAGGAGTCCTAAGAACTTGATTTTACTAAGCATTGTGCAAATACATAATACAGGGCAGCCCAGATGCACCTTTTGAGTAGATGAGATGATCAAAGGGCAGAAGGGGAGATAAGGACATGGAATTATTCAAGCATCAGTGACACAACTGGAATTGCTTAAGGTCATAATAATTCATTGGATCTAGGACTTCTTACTGGAGAAAATGGAATTTCTGCTCCCTCAGAAATCAAATGGTCACTCAACTTCATCACAGTGTCTCAAATGTCAAATCTCAACATATTTCCAACTTCTGGGAAAGAAAGTTCTACTGCCACGAGGGTTTTATTACTGGTAGCGTTCAGTTCTCATATATTTTTGAAAAGGAACAGAAATGTTCAGTGTGGAGGGGAAAAATGACTGTTTCTGTGACTTCTTACATAAAATAATCTGAAGGGAGTATTATTTACCTTCACCATCCTGGCTTTTCAGCTTCTCTGTTTGCACAAGTAACACAAAAGGATGTAGATACGGATGCTTCAAAACCAGGCAGACAGGTATAGATGAAGTACAAAAATATCTACTACTCCTTATAGATTTTTATTGGGTCTGGAATTACATCATCAAAAGGATTCCTGACAAATAGATGCTCCTGATAAAGGAATACTGTAAGATTACACATTGCTAGGAAAAGTCTTGCTGTGAAGCAGAAAGTAAATAAAATTTAAGATTTTGCAGTTGAGACTTTTAAATCAAGCCCCCGTCGTGCTCCTCAGTATTTCACCAGTGTCCTAAGCAAAGAGAGAAGGAAGAGGACAAGAAAAAGCGCTGACTTTGCGTTACTTGGCACACATGACTAGGCATGACCTTCCCCTTCAAACACATGCTCTCATCAACTGGGACAATAGAAGATGTCAGGCTGTAATGTTTGATAGATATTCCACACGCTTGGTGAGCTGGGTATGGCCCATTTTACTTTCCGATGAAGCAAGTGGTCCTGAACACACAATCAGTTCTGGTAATTGCTTTTTGTTGGTTTTTTTTTTTTTTCCTTTTTCCCATTTCTCCCCTCTGCATTGCAATGTTGGATGAAATATTTGGGGTTTATTTTCTTGGTTTTATTCCAAAAGTTTATGCAGCTTTCTAACTTTTTCTAGCTTTGTGGCTAATTTGAGGTTTTGATGATACTCAAGCTGAGGTTTACCCTGCAGACAGAATGGCCTTCGTGACCAAATGTCACCAAGTGAGCACCCAGGGACTTGATGGCTTTTTGCTGTCAGTTATGAAATTAACGTATTTGTTTCTTATACAGATAAATTATTAACAGTACTATGTGGAAAAAAAAGTTATATATATGCATAGTCAGAATACAAAGACTAGAAAAGAGTAGACCAAACTTCTTTCCCATAGAGGCAACCTGGACAGCGATGAGAAGACTGTGTAACTGATTCTCTGTGCTCTCACTGGAATAAAAATCTCAGCTGGAAGTTACAAGGGTGGTAAATTACCTCTTTTTCATCTTCCTCCTCATTAAATCTTAAGGTTTTGATAGTGCCTTTGATCCCACCACTGATGGAAAAACTGGAGAGAGCTGGAAAGGATGGGAGGCAATATCTGGGACTGCACGGGGTGTTGCATCCTGATGCCATTTCTTGTACTGCTTCAGGATCAGAGTCACAACCTTAAGTGATTTCTAGCATTTTTTCACAGAGTTCTATGTGTCCACACGATTAAACTCTGTAACTGCATAACTGAAGCCAAACTTAAGAATGTTTTCAGATCTATGAAAGCTACTAAACTGTGCTCAAAAGCTTATTCAGGCAGAGCCAGTTCTCCAAAGCAAAAACTGTATCAACAACCATTCCAACAATTTAATTATTGAACAAGAACATTCCTTGATACCGCTCAACTTACTACTCTTGACATAGCCTAGAGATGAAAAAATTAACCAAGAAAGCTGTGATAAGAAGCCATTTAGAAGTAAGAAGCAATGGTTAGTGTTTGACACAGGGGAGATCCGAGATCTGCAAACCCCCACCTTTATAACCCAGATTGGCAGAACAGTTCAATGTTCCCGTGCTCAGAACAGCTTTAACCTGAACAGTCCACTCTTCTCTTCGTGCTGTTATTGTTTTGCCTGTGCTTGAGTGTGACACTTAAGACTGCCTTGTCCGAATACCAAAAAGAGAACCGTTCCTTAGGCCATGACAGAAAGGAATCTGAAGTAGCAGATTTTCAGAAGGGCCAAATTTCTGCCTTGTACATTCTGAACAAGAGGGGGAGCAATGAAAGTACAAGAAAATACATCTGCTCTTGAAAAACTATGGTTATGGGTATTCCATACCTCAGAAGAATGATGCTGTGTCTAAAAAGACAGGCTGAGACAGACTCTCTAACGACAGGCTGAGATCATATGCAACTCAGCTTTTTAACTAATAAGACCAAGATTCTACCTGAGGTTTAAAGACATGGAGCCTACACTGATGGCCTTAGAAAAACAGTGACCTTTCACTTTGCAGTGAGGTCTTGTTCTCATCTGCTAGTGCTTGAGGACAGCCAGACCAAACCATTTGGTTTGGCTATACTGGGAAGGTCTGAGAGTGCTCTGAAACAAAAAGCTTATGTTATTAATTTAGTCTCAGTCAGTAAAATGTTAATGAAATATCAGCCACAGTACAGAGCCAGGACAAAAGGAGAAGGGATGAGAAAGCAAATCCGCTGAGTGAGAAACGTTTGTCAGTAGGCTCGAGTAAGGCTCAGCTACCCAGAAACCATGGGGCCTCATGCTTTAGAGGGAAAGACATACACATACCTTTAAAAAAGTGATTAATTAAAAAAAGGTTGATGGCTAAACTATGGCGTTTTTCTCATTCCTGAGAAATCAGGAGAGAAATGCTTCTGTGCCTTTGAAAAAAAACTTAGGTGCTAAAGGCTGGCAAATTTATTGTCTTGGAAATGTAGGTAACTAAATTCATCTTTACTTCCCCAGGAGCATTATCTTAGCACTTGAGGACTTGACCCTACTTATATGCAACACTGTCCTGTTTTCTTCTATAACTATTACGTACGTGTCAGTAGGTTTTGCATTTGAATACAGACTATTTGGAAAAGTTTACATGAAGTTTATATAAAATAAAGGACACGGTTACTTTAAACCTGTTAGAGTGGAGGGGATAGACCAGACAAGCTCCAGAAGTCCCTTCTAATCTCAACTATTCTGTTGGTTTTGCTCCAAACACACAAATACATCCGTGCTTAAGTATGTGCTTCTCTAAGTCTTTGCTTGCTGGCATCACTCTCACTTCAGTCTCCTTACCCCCGGGATAGGTGTGCTGTGGAGTGAGGGTTCTAAGTGTGGGAGATTCACAGCCTCACAAAGAAGGATGGTGAAGAAAGAAAGACAAAGCCCTTGACAGAAGGACAAAATGAAGGAGATTCAGTTACAAGAAACCCAGCTTTGCCTTAATGCCGTTTATCCCACCTTCAAAGCAAATCCCTGGCCAACGTGGGACTAAATTTCTGAACACAGAAGGACCCTTTGGTGGCATGGGACTGTAATGAAGCATCTGCTGTGCTGAATGCATCTAGATACAGCAGGAGCTGAGGAAGAAGTGTTTAAGAAGACAATAAAAAACTACCTAGCAACCAGCATGCTGCTGAAAATGAACCACTGCCTCACAACCACAAAATGAGCACCCCAGGTTTCCTGAGCCACGGTATAAAACACTTCAGATTATTGACTTTCTTCTATTCAGCAGTGATATTTTGGGATATATTATACACGTTATTTGCTTTATCAGAACAGGTGCCAATTAACAAATTTCTTAATATGCTACAGGACCATATAGTGCCTTCACTAAGCACTGTAGGGGCCCATTACACTAATGCTTAGAACATTAGTGAAGTCTACAGTCGTATAAAAGTATCTGCAGAACACAATAAAGTGTAATATAGGGATCCCTCAACTGCTTCTGGGCAGATTAGTGTATCCCTAAGGCATGATGCCCTACCACCCACTGATTGTAATGAGCATCCTGGGGGCAAGAGAGAAAACTTGATGCATAAAGACTCACCACGTAGCTTCTGTCTCCTCCAATTCAACACAATGAGTTGTCTGTACCTAATTTAACTTGCCTCTTTTGTATTGACAAAGGCTCTTGTCACATTAGCTTTCCATTTACACGGATGAAAATAAAGACAAATGCTTTTCTAAGCGCTGGAAACTTTTCAAATAGGTCTGTTTGTACAGCACCTAATAGAAGGAACAATGGACCCAGCCCCAGAAAGCCTAGATTTTGTCACATGAGAAGTAATAACTTATATTACAGTTATTCTGTTCTTTGTTTTAGAATTATTATCCACTTTGCTCATATCATCAGTCATAGTCTATTCCTCAGCAGAGAGGCATAAACAAAGATAAAAGTGAAATAAAAACAGCTGCCAATTTAGGGTTATTTCCACCCGTGAACTTATGTTCCCAGTGTACTTTTCACACTTATTTATTCCAGGGAAGCAAAAAATAAAATAAATTACACCTCTTCTGTTTCCATACATTGAGTTCATAAGCACTAAGATACTGATTTAGTCAACACAGAGGGGTGCCAAGAAGCTAAAGCAACAAGAGCAAGAAGCAGCCCAGAATAAGTGAGGTAATAGCTACCAAATGGAAGCCTCTTAATGGGAGCTGGAAAGAAGGTCTCAGACTGGCTGTAAAGTTGTCAGAGCAAAGAGATACTTGCTGTTCTTGACCAATACTCACTACTTTGACTTATGTTGGTAATATTGCAGAGAAAACTTCTGAAAATCTGGCGACTCCTTTGCGCACAGTGATTCCCATAATGCAAAACCACATTTTGACACTTCCAGGCCACCATAGTGCAGCCAAGTCATGTAAAAGTCATCTTTCCTCCAACACAACGCAGGAAAGGTCTCATTACCTCATGCATCCAAAGCATTACAGTAAAAAGAAAACACCAAAGAAGTTTCACAGGACAGTTATCTCATTTCACAGACAGTCAAATGGTCACTTTTTTTTACCCCGGTTAACTAAAGATATTTAACTGGATCCAGTCCCCACAGTGTCTGACTGTGGCATAACCTACTAATATTTACCTTAAACACAAGTCTGCAAGATGCAGAAGTGTAGTTTTACCTCTTTTATTAGTGGTTCTTTTGTTAATATTCCAAATGGGTCTTGTTAATGATTTAACCAATGTTAAACAATATTTGATGATCAAAGCATTGAATTTTTTTTTCTTGGTTTTGTTGTTTTGGGGTTTTTTTGATTGGTTACTGCTGTTTTCCACAGAAACAGATATTTCATTGTAATTATTGATGGGAAGATAGCTGAAATCCAGGTAGGAATCTCTGCAGGCTGCAGCTACATCTACACCAATAAACCATGTGTACCCTGAAGCGTTCTCAGGCAGTAAGATAAGCTGGCAAGGAGACCTACATCCATGCTAATGAACTGTCAGTCACCAGGAGAGCTTAACAGCTTGGAAACTGTCTACTGAGATTCCTGGAATGGTCTAATTACTGAATCTTATCCAGGAACACTCTGGGACAATGCAGTTGCACCAGGCCAAAAGCACACCATTGAAAACTTCTGCAATAGTACTAGTGTACTACTAATAGTACCAGCACAGCCTGGGAGAAACCTGGAAAAAACCAAACCACCTGACACTCCGGGAGTAATCCAATTTCACTGTCTCTCTCTCTCCCATCACACACACAGAGGAAGCAGGGGTGATTCTGAAAGGTTTCACAGGCTTCCCAATTAGCAGAGGATAAAGGACCAAGAGGGCAACGTTCTCCAAGAAGGGACGCAGAGTTGCCTGTAATACCAACTTACTACGTCTAGAATTCAGTATGCCAGTACCAGCCTGCACACAGACCCTCCTGTTACGGCAGCAGCGTGAATATAACACCACCATGCTAATAGTTCTTCTGGGTCTAGACTTGTTCATGTACAAGCACCTTGAGTTTCCCCATAGTAGTCAACGCAAAGATCATCCACAGTGACTCAGAGATAGCTCATGGGAAAACAACAAAACTCAACCACATAATACTTCCCCCCCCTCCAGTTTTGGTGGTTGAGCTTTCTGAAGTTGTCTCACCCCAAAAAAATTATTTTCATATCTTCCCTGTGCTATCCATTTATACAATGGGTGTACTTTAACCTCTGTTCAGTTTCCCTTGATATCCAAAGCATTTTGTTTCACTGTAAAGTAACAGCCAACCGATTTTTTTATCATTATTATTCTATTAAGGTATTCCTGTGACGATAAAATCCAGTACCAGCCAGGCATCTTGTTTGCTTGTAATGCTTAAACTGCTACGACATCAGACCACGCTTAGGACAAAGACAGAAGGAAAGCAAGGAAAAAATCTGAGGCTTACCTGTCTCTTCTTACAGTCCCAATGAGCTCACCCCTTTCAGTGCAGACCAGGATCAGCGTATTTGTTACTAGCTGATGAATGTGTTTCATTATATGCCACATACTGGCTTGCCATATCAAGTATTCAACGTGAGGCAGATCGAAAAAACTTGGCTTTCTCTTCTTATATTCCACGTGGCAAACCTATACGGCAGAAAAAAGATGCTCCAGTTACAACATCCCAGGAACGGTCTGTATCTTGAACTGCCGCTGTCTTCATTCGTGACTGTGAAATCCTCATTATGCCAAAAGTTTCAGACTTGGAAGACCAAAACTTAAGTTTCTAAAAGTTTCTAACTTTAGAAACGTTAAGCTTTAAAACATTTATAAAATAGACGTACAAACCTTTCTCAGAAAATAAAAAAAAAAAAAATCCGAAGAAAAAAGTAGACTGGAAGTCAGATACATTGACTCAGATTTCCAAACCTGTCCTCCTCCAGGTAGGCAGATAGACAGAGAACGTTCTCAACAGACATACATACTGCCACTGGATTGAGAACACAGTTCAATTAGATAATTACTTTCATTTATTTATGCTAGTAGCAAGGTTGAAAAAGATATATTCTGTTCAAAAAGAATCTATATTTTTTTTTACCAATCATCTCATAGATACAGAAATTACTCTTCCTTCTTCTAAACCACCTCCTTCGTGGGATCGACCAAAAGCCATTCAGAATTGACACAAAAACTCTTGTGGAATGTTTTGTTTGTTCATTTGTTTAACAACAAGATCTAGTGTAGGATGCAAAAGTTTTTGAATAAAGACTTCTAATTGGAAATATCTTTTAGAAAACAGAGATAATTTGGAACATCTTCTGAATTATAATCTATTTGATTTGAAATTGAATTAAAGGAACATCACGTTTACTAAAGTGGGTGCCTTATATTTCCATTTCGTTTTCAGTGTGAATTTGTCTCATGTAATTTCTCTGCTTTGGGTGAAGGGAGATATTGTCTCATGCATGTTTCACCCTCTGAGAGCCACGTGGGCAAGCTGTCTTTGTAAGGAGCCAGACCAGACTTAAGTGTGAGATAACTGAAGTAAAACTGCTGTAAGGATCTGTGGCACCAGCTTCTATACATGGGATTTGTCTTAGAAAATGAAAATGTTCCCTATGAAGCAATTTTCATTAAAGCTCTGTTTGAAGTTCTGTCAGACAAGTTTTGTTGGAGACTTTATGATCTGCTTTAACCAAAGGATTTCTATTATTAAAAACTCAGATTTGACATTTCACATAATAATCCCCCAAACCAATTTTGCTTTTTTTTTTTTTTTTTTCCTCGATCTGATATTGAAATTTGGGTTTTTTGCTAATACTCCTATAAATATTTCTCTTTTTAGACTGACTCTCTTCCCCCATTGCTGTCTTCCCCCACCCACAGCACAAACCTGCAGATAACAGAAACACAATTCTGTTGTGCACAATATGATTCCTATCTTTTATTGCTGTTGCTGGCAACAGCAGCATTTTTCTTCCAAATGATAAGAGAGAATATAAAATATAAACAAATTTGCTTCATCTACAGCTGTTTACCATAACATTTAATTGAGAAATTATTAATTATGGGAAAAAAATAAATCCCCAAACCCCCATGACAACTCCAATATATTAGTCCACCTGGAATAAACAAACCCTGTTAGTTCCACTGACTGAGATGGTATTAACATGTGCCGTCGATAAAATGACCTAAAAACATCATACTGATGCAAAAAGTTAATTTTATCAAAAGATCATCAAGCCCAACCATTAAGTCAGCACTGCCAAAGATGGATTTGGTTGTTGGTACAAACCCTCGGTTGAAAGGGAGGCACTTCCTAGTGCATTTAAGCTACGAAGGCAAGAAGAGAGCAGGTTGAGTTAATTGTCTGGAGAAGAAAGAAGGAAAGAGAGAGGAAAAAGAGGATGACATTGACAGTTCTTTGAGCTGAGGAAAGCTTATGGTCACTGAGGAAGACGAAACAACACTAAGGAATGTGTTTCTGTTGAACAAATCGAGATTTTTATGGTCGAATGATCAGAATTCAGTGAAAGCCAAACCTGAAGAGAAGCAGGTTGCTCTCAAGAGATGATCCAATGTTGCAGGTCAGGTGAACCAATAAAGAAATAGGCCAGTAAACCTATAACCTTTGAGTCCTGCTATGCAAACATGAAGTTATGCAGTTGGAAAAAAAGTATTTTTCATCTGTTCCTGTGTGGGCTGCCCTGGGTGACCCTGCTCTGGCAGGGGGGTTGGACTCCATCATCTCCAGAGGTCCCTTCCAACCCCTACCAGTCTATGATTCTTGCTAGTTAACGTGCTGGGAGTAGAGAGAGGTTCCTCTGGGAGTTGCAATTACTCCCCTGTAGTCACTGGAAATATTTTGGTGGTTTTTTATAGCCACAGCTCTAATCTGAATGAGGGCAAAACAGAGTCTTCTCCTATCAGTGCCAGCTCTCTAGACAAAGAAGAAACAAATGAAGTATCCCTTTCAGGCGTTTCTGGGGAAGAGATGTTTCCACAGCCATAGTTTCCTTTCTGGGGAGCACTGTGAAAATTGCTCTCTCAGTGCTGGGCTTTGTGGGATCAAAGTCTGCAAAGTCTGGGATTTGAAGCCCAGTAGTAAAAACTGAGTCTTACTCAAAATCTGTCTTGAAGTTCTTGATACAGCAACTCATGGTAAAAACAAGTAGTGAAAGTAAAATCATCAAGATTATACATGTCTCGTTGTAACAGTGTTGATGATTTTTAAAGGTTAGTGCTTGTCTATGAACAAAGATTGTATTATGAAGTATTATCTGAAGTATCCTTCTGTCAAAGTGATGCTGCAGTGCTGCTTTTCCTCGAGTTAAAAATTCCATTTATTGGCAGCCTGTGTTAACCTGGAGGTTTGATCTTAGTTCTGTGCTGTAGGATTTAGGTAATTTTTGCACAAGCTGCATTCTCTTCATGGTTTTGCATGGATTTGAGAATCATTTATATGCAAGTGATTGTGGTATCTCCTTCTTTCCCTTCTTACCAATTAACTTTGTCTTAAAGCACAGGGTCCTGTGAGCAAAACAGGCAAGTAGTGCTGCCTGGGGCCGGTGAGACTGGGTGGTGTTCCGTGGTGATCATGTTAGCTGGAGCTCATTACCAAACTGACTCCCTGAGTGGCCAGACCTTTGAACCAAGTTCAGTGGTATCCCATCCATATCACTCCCTTAGGCCACTTCCAGGCAGCTCTTTTACATCTTCTTTTCATTTGTCCTATGGAAATGGCAGAGGTCTTTATTTTTTTCAAGCAGCAAGAAAGCCCAGTTAACAGCACCCCTGCATGTGGGTCAAGGGGAGCTCCTGAGTGCTCAGTATATGCTTCTATATGCTCACAAATGACTGCAAGAATGACTCTAAAGAGAGATCTGCTAGATTTGGCTTGGAAACTGCATCCATTATCTCTACTTGGGACCTCTGCGCCTGTAGTGCTCAGTGTAGGTCGTTCTGTAAATGGAAAATACTTCGTTTTCCTTGAGGTAATGGGGAAATTTCTGCAGGGTTTTATCTACCAGGCTAATTGTTATTATGAAGAAATAAAATATGTACTCACGGCAAGACATGCCATAGGAAAAACAGATATTTGTCAAAGTTGTCTACAAATTGTAATCCTCGCTGTAACATCAGATGGAAACCATGGCTTGGTGATCGAGCACAGCTTTGAGCAGCAACTAGAAGAAATCTGTCGATGTTCACAGAATTCTGCATTGTGTTTTTGGAGTTTGTTCAAACTCAGGGCTCCTAGTGGAAGGCAGGTGGCACGAGAAGGCTGGAAAGACTGATCAGCGAGCCTGGGAGACCTGATTTCAGGTCAGCATCGTGGTGCTGAGGTGGTTTAGTGCCTGTTGCACTATTGCTCACCTTTTTGGAGGCTGATGGAGAGGCAGTCCTTTCTTCCAAGGGGTGGTAGAGCTGGGGTTTTTTAAACTGAACAGTTTCTTGAAAAATACTAATCCCCCAGAAAATTATGTTTAAGGTGCTGCTGAGTTTTGAAGTTTGAGGAGAGAGTGTCTCAAGCTTCACTGGACCTACAAGAGAGGACAGTGTCTGCTCTCAGGAGCTTGCAGGCTGAGCCTGCTCACACTGATGGGTACTTAAGAGGCTGCTCCTCACAGCAACAGGGTGATTATCTCATTCAGTTGTAATTTCTGGCTCAGCTGTAGTTCACAAGTTGCTGTCTTTAATGTAGAAACTCCAATTCACATTGTGGGACATGGAGCGAATTTGACTGAAGGATTTTTGGATGCTGGAAGAGGTGGGATGGTAGGGAGGTGTGGTGGGATGGTAGGGAGGTGTGGTGGGGTGGTAGGGAGGTGTGGTGGGATGGTAGGGAGGTGTGGTGGAATGGTAGGGAGGTGTGGTGGGGTGGTAGGGAGATGTTGTGGCTTGGGAATTAAAAAGAGAGTGGTATCAGACAAGGACCAGATAAGCCTTTTCATATGCCCCCCTTACCTGCCTTTCCTTGACAGCTCCAGTGTTTCCCCTGGCAGGGATTGAGGGGGCAATTGTGAATATCTGGCATTTAATTGGAGTAAAAGTGTTGTGTTGAGAGAAGCAGGAGGGTCCTCTCTCCTTTGAGAGAGGCAAAGCAGATGGGAGATGCAGGCTTCTTCACAAGCTGTACACATCACAGCATGGCAGGGGCAATGGAGGAGCAATTGGAGGCAGTCTGCCTCAGTTTCCCCACCTGAGATTTTGGGTCCAGACATAGACAAATCCACCTGAAGCTCCAATCTGCATAAGCACCTTGGGCTAAATAGGAGCTATGATAAGGTAATTATAAGGTGGGCATCCCTCAATACTCAGCACCCCCGGCACGCAGCGCAGCTGCTGCACCATGTGGGATGGGTTAATGCATTTCTAAAGCAGGTCCCCACCTCTTGCTGCTTGGCCACTCGTCGCAGGGTTTAAATGAAATGGCCTGTTGAGCATTAAACTCTCGAGGAGATGGCTGGGCTGCTGTCCACCTTTGTATCTGCTACCTGGCCTGCAGCTCGAGGGGCCAAGAGCTGCTGTTGAGATGAAGCAGCAAGGCATGAACCTGAGAGATGATGAATGACTTGCTCCAAAGAACAGCCTCACCTTCATCCCTCCATGCGCTGCACTTCTGGGGATGGATTTGTGGTGTGGGTTTGGTGGTTTGTTTTTTGTTTTGGTTTTGTTGGGGTTTCTTTTGCTACACCACGGAAAATATTTTTCTATCCAGACCAGGTGGGTCTTCAGCAACACTAAAATATTAACAGCATCTCTGTGCTAGGTGTTCCCTAAAAGATGGGAAATAAGATTTTTACATTAAAATGACAAGAAGAAAAATGGTGAGGGCATAAAGTGCTGCTTTATTTTCATCAGATGCTAGTGCTTTTGGAAAATAGGTTGTGCTCCAGCAGTCATCACCCCCCCGTGTGCTTCTCTCACTGTGTCCTCCAGCTCCTCCCTGGAAGGTGGCTGTGCAGCAAACCTTGCATTAGCTGTAGCTCCAGCTACAGCCCACGAGCCACCGCAGTCGGCAGAGGGGACATCATCGGGACCTAGGCTTGAGTCCCTTTTTCCTTCCACTCCTTACTCGTCTCTGCTTTCGTTTCAGGAATCTCCCCGTCGGGGGCCCTGGGCCCGGGGAGCACCACGGCTAGCACCACGCCACGGGGGGCTACCAGCAGCACCGGCCGCCCCGTCACCACCTCGGCCTCGGGCAGGAGGAACAGGAGCACCAGCACACCGTCCCCGATGGCCGACATCCCTGATGAAATGACCACTCACCTCCCAGCCGCCTCCTCCCAGCTGCCACCGGCCGGTGCGGAGAGCTGTGACCCCATGGAAGCCCGGGATATTATGTGGTCTCGGACCCGGCAGGGACAGGTGGCGAAGCAGCCGTGTCCCGTGGGCTCCATAGGTGAGTCGAGGGGCGGGAGGACGTGGTGAGCTCTCTCCATATGCCCATCTGACATTGGTTGCCCACAGGCCCGGGTGGCTGCTGTGCTCTCATCAGTGGAGGACACCGGTATCTTCTGTCAGGTCTTCACTGCCGAGGTGAGGTGAGGTGAGGTGAGGTGAGGTGAGGTGAGGTGAGGTGAGGTGAGGTGAGGTGAGGCAAGCAGCCGGCTGGGGCCAAAGCCTCAACATGCTGAGCACGTTGTGCAGGATCGTTGGCATCCCAGGCTCTGGCCGAAGGAGAACACAAGCTAAGGACCTTGTGGGGTTGAGCTTGATGTGCTGGTAAGAGCCTCTACCTCCCAAAGTTCTGTACCATGCCCCCCTGGGTTTGCCTGTGTTCGTAGCCCCTGAGCTCACTGACCGAGCCATTGCTGGCCAATGCTTGGCTTGTTTTGGAGAGGAGTGGAGCAGGGGACATCAACAGCACTTGCATTTTGAAGCTCTGTGCTGCACCCTTTGCATTCCAAAGGCCATGGCTAGCATTTCAGAGCACAGGCATTCCCAGCTCACCCTCCTGAACCAGCAGCCAGGGTGATAAGCAGGGAGAGCAGTGGGGACAACAAAGTCAGATAGTTCCAAATGGCTTCTCGATTATTGGATTTTGCATTTTTTTCTTCTGCTCTTCCCCTCAATCGTTTTCTTCCAAAAGCTTACTTTTGGAAATTTGCTGTCCAAATTAAAACGGTCGAACGAAGAATGGGTTTTGGCAGACGGTTCAGTTTGCTGGATTTTAACAAATGCAGTTTTCTAAAAGTATTTATTTTTCAAGTTAGTCTTGGTGTCCAGCCCTGAGAACCCAATTGCCAAGAAGAAATCAGAAAGTGGAGGAAATTGCCTGAAAATAAGGGCTGGAGGGATCTGGCTTGTGGAGGAGACTCTGTTAATTCTCTGCTCCATTGCCCTGGAGAGCCATTCCCACCTGAGTGTGCGAAATACTGACTTTCTCTTGAATTTGGTGAGGTCAGACTGATAAAATAGATGTTAAAGTATGAGGGGCATGGAAAGACAGCAGCAGCAAGAATAGGTGAAGGACATTTCTGCTGTCTTTCCCAGCCCCACTTGGTAAAATCAATGCAAAAAGTGTCATGTGGCTCCCAGAGAGAGGAGAGGACGGTCTGAACTGAAGCTGTGAAAAGGGAAGAGAAGATAAAGAAGGAAAATGAGGGCTGGATGCAGGGAGCCCATTTCTAAGCACAAGAACTAAGGACTGGGTGAAAATAGCTAAGGAAAAACTAAAATAACCAAAGTTGTTGATAGGGGATGGCAATAAGCCTTTCCCACCTCTAATTTCAGTGATCCATGCGACTCGTTAAGAGCTGTGGTATTGGGCCTCTCCCAGCTTCCTTTGCAGGCCGAGCAAACTCTCGCTGGTTTTAACTGGTGCTACCATCAGACCTGGCCTGTCACTCACTGCTCAGCTGGAAAGTGCAGCTCTGCAGGGCAGAGCACTTTACAGGATGCAGTCTGTTTAGTCTGCGTGTACCAGCTTGCTGCCTTTTAAAAGCTTGTTAACTGCACCATTTTGGGTGTATTTCCCTTTGTCTGGAAGGGCCTGTCTTCCGAAACCGGGATCTGGGTGGCCCTGGCCAAAAAAAACTCTCCTCTTAAAGTCCTTCTAAACGGCTGGGGCTGAACGGTGAATTAGCCCCGTGTTACATCTTCACTTTTAGACTTTTGGGTGTTTCCACTCCAGTGGATTGATGGTGATTCGGAGCAGTAAATCGTCCTACAGCAGCAAGGAAGTTGAGGTGCAGGGTCGGGTGCCGGGGCGCGAGGGGTGGAGCAGAGCACTTGGGATGCTGGCTCAGCGGTTGAGATCCAGCTTTGGTTTCTTAGTCCCTGGCAGTTTTCCTGCCGGGCCCAAGGCAGAGCCCTCTGTCTGCAGTCACTCTCTGCCAAAATGGAGCTAATATCCCTGCACTACTTACTGGGTCTTTCATGTCCTAGAACCTCTAAGTGTTAAGATGATGGGAGTCTAAGCCACTGAGGTGACTCACAAGTGTCCCACCGAGGTCCTGAGAGCTAATAAACTCCAAGGCTTTGTATGAGGTGTCTGCCATTGTGAACTGAAGCCTGTGACGTGGCATCCTGGGGGACAAATCCAACCAGTAACACTGAACACAGCTGCTTTCCTCTTCCAGGTGTTGCAACTTTCCGGTGTCTTGCGCCAGATGGGATCTGGGAGCCCCAAGGACCTGATCTCAGCAATTGCTCTTCTCCCTGGATCAATCACATCACTCAGAAGGTAAAACCCTTCCCATATGCTGACCACGCCGAGCCTGTGCACTGACCTTCCTGAGCTCCCTGCTTGTTTGCACAAAGGGGAACCTAAAGTGGCCAACAGTCACATATAAAGGATGAGCCTTGCATAGTAGCCACGAACTGCAAGGATAAAGCAAGACTGCAAAATTCAGATGAAAGTTAAGGCAGAGAGGGTGTGGAAAAGGCAAAGGAGAGGGGCTGGAGAGTGGAATTAAACCAGAGTGAATGACAGTTCTTGTTTGCGGCAGGAAAGTAAGGAAGGAGGAGGAGGAGGATGTAGGTGGACACATGGAAAAATACTGACTTACTGCAAAAGGAAATTTCCCCTTTCATGTATCCCTGAGGATTTTCTCATGCCACACAAGCACAGGATAAACCCTGCAGTTGAGCAATCTTTGCCAAAGAAAGGCAGGCTCAGCGGGAAGTGTTTGCATTGCACCCATGACTCTCTGGTTTTAACTTATGCCCAAATTGTAGAAGAACTGATGGCATAGAAAGCATTGCCACGACAATGCCCATCTTTTGTCTCTTAAGCCCCTTGATGAATGTTTTGTAGCATTTCGTCGTCTATCGGTGTTAAAAGTGCATTAACATGTGACAATAGCAGCTCCAGACAAGCTTACTTGGTAGCAATGTGTTGAACGTTGTTGTTATTAATGCACAGTGGTGCTTTCAGCTGATTTCATTACGCACAGAGACCAGATGTGTGTTTATGCCACAGAGTCTGTGGGCTGAATCCTTGTTGCAGCAATTTGTGGGGATTTATTTGCTCCTTTAGCCAGAGCAAGCAAGTCCCAGTGTGGTGGGCTGCGTGGTAGCAGTGCTACACTCCCCAAGAGCCAGTGCTCACTGGTGACTGGGATGGGCTGACCCTGCAGAGAAGACTCTTGGGCTTTCTCCTCCTTAACTGAGGCTCAGCATCCTGCCAGTCACTAGCACATGCACCCCTGATCATCCCTGTCTCACTTCACCTGTATTTATACATGTCCCTCCCCAAAGACGAGGGAAGTCATCGATCAACTCGGGGCTGCTGTGACAGGGTGCAGCCCGTGGCCGCTGTGTCCCGCGTGGGAGGCTGGGCAGCTCTCCTGCCCTGTGCTCAGCTAGCTGATTAATAAAAAAAGGGCTTCTGCTGGCATGAGCAGCTGTGCAGCTCTTGGTTTATGACCCACGTACTTATCCTGGAGGGGTTAATATTACTTACTCCAGCCATAATTCACCCAGACAGCTGCGAGACCTCTTGCTGCTCGGTGAAGATGGCTGGGTCTTTAGCCATTAGCAGGGCGAAATAATAGCCTGTGCTGATGAAATCTCCATCAAGGTTAGGCTTATTTTATTTGAAACCTCAGCTATCATTTGCGTAACAAATGAGCCCCATTTAATTTGTTACGTGCTTTCAAAGCAGGCTAAAATTGAAGAGCCAGGTTTTCAGAAATGCCCAGCAGGTTAAAATTGGGACTGGGTTGTTTTGGTTTTTTTAATTGTTATTATTGTTACTATTTTTCCAGAGGAATTTAGTGATAGTCAGCTGTGGGAACCTTCCACCAGTCAGTGGGGGGATCTGCCAAATGACTCTGGCCCTAAACTTTTGCTGCCTGAATGGGTATCTGCAGGGATCTTGGGATATGTGGCCCAACCTCTATGGACAGCTGCTACAAACCATCGAGACTTTCCAGCAGTGCCTTCTGAGAGGAAAGCCCTGCCAGGCTTGCACAGGGGCTTGTGTTGGGGTTTGCATTCAGTAGGATCCCTGCAGCAAACACAGTTTTAAATTACTTCTAAAATAACAGACAGACAGTTGGCTTCCCTGCCTAAGCAAGAGGCTTAGAAATCATCGCTGTGCTTAGACCTGGAGCCTGATTTATCCATAAATCAGACACTGCTTTCTCACATCCCTGCTGTAGACAGGATTCTCCCCTGACCCAAGCTTGTGGAGCTGCCCCAGCACCTCTTGAAAGCTGAAAAAGGAGCCATCCTTCATCCACTAAGCCAGAATAGCTCCTTTTCTTCTCTGTGGGTGCAGCTAGAGGAAAGCAGTAAGCCAACCATGCTATGAGGAGAGGAGGTGGTCATGCCCTGCATCTCCGCTCGCCTGCATCCCTGGGGCTTGGGTTCTCCTTGGCCACCCATCCCCCAGCATCCACAGCTGCAGCACAGCTTACCAGTTGGGTAGAAACTCTTCTTCGGCAGCCAAGGTTCATCCCTGCTCACTGCGTCTTCATTCCTAATCTGCTTTGATTCCCAAAACTCCCCTCTTCTGTCAACAGCTGGGTGCAAGCTGCTCAGGAAGAAGGGTGATGTGTCCTCTGGAGGGATTTCAGCCAAGCCAGAGAGGCTGGTAGGGAAATGCTGTGCTCACTTTCACGTCTCTGTAGTGAAGCAAGGATTATTACTTGCTTCTTTTCTTTCTCCTGCAGTGCTCAGACCATACAATGGGTGTTTGCCTGCTTGCATCATGGTATTAGGTTTTACAACCCTCTATTAGCTTCCATTAGAGTTATTGTGCTTGATGGAAGATCAGAACAAATGTCCTCTTCAGCAATTCATTGGCCTCCTGACATTTACTTTAACTTTATTGTTGGTGCCTACCATGCCCTCGTAACGTAGCAGGAGAATAAACTTGCCAGTGCAATTGAATTATGCACTGCTACCTGGGTTATTTCTAGAGTCAAGCAGTAAAAGGAAGCAAAAAGGTCAGCTTTTGATACGTTGCATTGTCCTGATCATGAGGTCATACATTCAGTCTCAGCCTGTTTGTTTTACCTCTTGCTTTCATCAGTACTGTCCTTGGTGCAGCGTGTGACTTGCCTGAAAATACCTTCTGCTCACTGCAGCTTGCAGTTGTGGGTGCTTCCTGGGAGGAGAGGCACTGCTGCGTTCAGCTGCAAGCCTCTGGAAGAGAGGAGGCCTGTTTTGTAGAGGAATAGAGAGTGCTGTGTCCCTCACGAATGCGTGAAGAGCCTCGGGCTGTAAATATAAAGCACATGCCACCCATGTTCACCTTGTCCTCCTGAGTCGCCTGGGTGATGTGGTCACAAAGAGCAGATAAACCTCGGGGTTCAACGTACCTTCATCAGGTCTTGTAGGGCTGCGTGCGTGTGCCTGGCAGAGGGAGCAGGGTTTTGTGGAGGACATCACCACATCCTTGTGTCCAAGGTGAAGCTGCCGTCCTGACGACACCGTGATCATAGAATCATAGAAATCCTTGAGTGAAATCCTCCATCCAGGTTGCTTTTCACAGCCTGTTTTCAGAGCGTCATCAGGTACTGGATGGAACAGACGCTACGATGGCAGATTATTAAAGGGCTGTTACTTGCAGTTTGAGTTGTTTGAACACCACAGTTTCTAAACCATTTTTTTCAGTGTTCTCCAGCTCTGCTCTACTGCATACTATCAACTCGCTGTTGGATAGCCAGTGTTTAGAACTAGTCAGTTATATCCTTAGGTGTCAGCCAATAAAAGAAAAAAAGCAAAATTGAGTGGAATGGGATGGGATGCCCATCTTCCCCTACTCTCCAAAAAAAAAAAGGGAATGGTAGATATGCTCTGACTCTTTCCTATGAGTGCAAACATGCATAATAAACCCCTGCCAGGGAAGGAAAATGGCCATGGAAGCTTTGCAGTGTCAGAAGTTAGCCCACGACCCCCATTTCAGCCTTGCTACCTGACTGCTGGGAGCTGATGGTACCCACTGAAACCTGTCAGATGTTTGTCCCTCCAGAAAATAGCATCGACTACATGGCCTTTCCAGCTGACTGGTTCTTCTGGCTGTCACTGTGATGAAAAATCCTGGTTCCATCTTTCACACCATCTTTTTCTTTTTTATGTCAGTCGGCCCCAGGCTGCAGGATAATGTTTTTGCCTTTATGAGCACTGGTGTTTCAGCACATTCGCTCCCTTCCCAGCATCTTTCTTGTTTCTTCTAAATTTTCTTCCCTAAATACTTCTTTGCTGCAATTTCTCTCAGTTCTACTGTCTTCTTCTGCAGTCGGTTCCCTCTGAGAAAGGTGGGGCTGCAACAACAAGCACTGCTGCAGAAGGGTCACTTTTAATCTTTCAAGCCAAAGCTCCTTGCTTCTGTTTCTTGGCACATGTGGAACAGGCAGGAATATGTGCCCTTTCCAGCAGCTATTATTTCACAGTCTCCTCACCCATAAGATGACACGAGACCATGGTAAAAACTTGGTAGATATTAGCAAAGCATTGCATGGCACAGATTCAGGTGTGCCCATATGTATCTGTAACTCTGGCCTCAATCCTGCCAGTCTGCTCAAATAGAAGAGGGGAGCAATTTTTTTTTTTGCCATAACTAGGAAACTATGGCTTGTGTGTTGGCATTTTTGACAGGAAACATTTTTTCTTTCTCTCCATCAACTTAGCATTCCAAGGCTAGATTTAATCCATTTGTAAAAGGCAAAACAAAAAATCACCCAAACCAAGCAGAAACCCAGTTTGGTTTGAATAGAATGGTTTTAATCCCAGCATCCTTTTTAGTTTTTAATTTTAATTTTTTTCATAACTAAGATAGAAATTATTTTTTTTGTTAGCCTCAAATCAGAGAGAATTGTATTATTTTTAATTCCCTTTATAATTCTTGAGCCTCCCAGTAGAAAGCTTAATTACTTGCACATTTTTTCACTGCATCTTGCTTGCTTCTCAATGACAACCTGACCCTTGAAGAACATCCAGTCATTGTTGCTGGGTTCCTATGTGACTCTGTCAGTGTTTGGGTTAAAGATCATTACATGTTTGGGAAAAAATACCTCATGAAGAGCTCATCTTCCACACAGTAAAGAGGAAGACGTGGAGAGGTGCTTTATAGAAGGAAAGGAAGTTAGCAAAGGGTCCTTTTGGGCAGCAGTGAGCTTTGCTGAGCATTACATAGAATTAACCAATAAAGAAGCTTGGTCCTGTTCTTGTAAGAGACCAGGCATCTATCTATCTGAGTGATATGATCTAGTTTTGTCTTGCTCTGGCAGTGGGGTTGGACTTGATGATCTTTGGAGGTCCCTTCCAACCCCTAATATTCTGTTATTCTGTGATCTTAAGCCTGGAATATTCAACTAGCATGTGGAGTTGATAATAGAAGTTGGATTTTATGGGACCCAAGAGGAGACACTTCAATTTCAATGGGAAATTAATATCAACATGTCATATGGCCATCATTTTGGGTACCCCTGACGTTATACACGGACACAGGATGGAAAGAATAACTAGGCCATGTCATAATGACTTGTAGCTGCATGTTCTGGGTGACAGGGAATAGGTTTGGAAATGAGTGTCAGTGCTAGGAAGTAGCGTTGTCACCCGTCAACCAGACATGTTGTCCCAAGGAACTGTCACGTCTCTTGTGTTTCCAGGAAACCTGGCTGCTTGAAATGAGTTTGGCTAAATCCTTCTGTGTCCCAGGAGCTCACAGGTTTTGAGCTTTAATGGGCCTTTTCTCCAGCATTTCTTCCATTGTTGCGTATTTTAGGCTGTTTATTTGGGCACGCTAGAACTCCTCAGATTTGTGGGTTTTAGGAAAAAAAACATAACAGGAAAAGGATTCATTAGTGACCATCCCAAACCACTTTTGTAGACAGGTAGGAACAACGGCAGCCAGCAGGTGAACGCAACAAGAGACTTATTACAGGGAAAAAAAACTCTTGTGCTTGCCTTTGTAGCAGCTGAGCAGTTTGCTCCGAGTCCACCAGCTTGCACAGGTCCAAGAGAAAATGTCTGGATCAAATACTGGATAGCAGGGTTGGGTTTTTTGTCTAATGTAGCTGTAAAAAACTCGTGTTCCTGCAGTTTTCTGCAAGGCTCGGAGAAACACTGTGTGTCACCCTGCGTGTTAAACCCCAGTGATGAACTGCAGCAAAAGGCTGAGATTGATTTCTTTATGTAAAGAGACTTGATGCAGTTATTCTTTAAAGTCCTGTGTGACAATGGAAGAGGTCAAAATTCAGCCTCTATGCTGATGTGTGGCTTTCTTCAGCTGCTCAGGAGAGCAGGCAGCTGTAAGAATAGGCCCTGGTTTCTATGGTATTAGCCTTGTGTGTAACAAGGAAGAAACAATTTCACTTTTGAATATATGTTACCATCGCTCTAATGGTGAGAACAACACATTAACTCCTTTATTTATCTTATCTATATCATCATGTGCTTTAATTCTCTGAAGATGAGCATATGAACATCTTCAGTTAGATTTCATTAAATCAGATGGGCTGTTGCTGTCAAATTGATGGAAGTTATTCATTTATAACTCAGCTAATTGATTTACAGAGAGGTAAAAGCTCAGCCTGCAGTCTTTCCCTAGAATCTTGCTTTTCTAGGAAGCACCAGAAATTAAGAGAAGAAGAGAAATACCTGATTTCTAACGGTTGGAAGATAAGACAATTGGAAATTTCATCTGAAGAAGCCAGCAGAGTTGGTCATTGAGCCCAACAGAGAAGTGGGAGCTTCATTTAAATGTCATCCTGAGCAATTTCTCCTTATCCCTGGCGTATTCCCCACAGATACACATTCCAGGTCACAGAGAAAATAATGATAAAAAGATCAGCAACCTGCAATAGAATTTTCAAAGTGAGCTGCTTGTAGAAAGGAGATGGGACCAGCTGCCCTGTCCTCAATCCCCATGGCATAGAAGAGGAAAGGGGCATGTGATAGGGAGAGGAAAAAAAAGAAAAGGGGGAAAAGCCACAGGGGGAAAGAGAGAGTTTCCCAAGTAATTACACAGTGCATTTCACTGCAGGTGACTTATGAGTTTTATACCTCAACTAGACACTAGAAAACCAACCAGCCTGATTCTGAAACCCACGTGATCAAAATGGTGAACTTTTTTCTCATGTTCACCTGGGTTATCTATTTTTGTTGCTTTTGCAAGGAACTTTTTCACGCAGGAGTTGTAATAAAAATCACCTCTTTGCTATCAAATAATTTTCTGGAATCAGAAAATGCTCTGTCGTGACAGGAGAGACTATTTACATGGTTTGGTGTTTTTCAAGTGGCACAGATAAAGCGATGGGACAAGCTAACTGAAGCCCTCCCTAGTATGGGCATCCCAGAGCAAACAATGCCATCTTTGGTTGCATCTGCTGCAGTGCAAAGAAACAGCTGCCCCTCGATTCCAGCAGTTCCCTGTGAGAAGATCAGAAATTCTTGTGTTGAAGCCAATTTGGTGACCATAGTTGGAAAAAACACTTGTATTGAAACCATTTGGGCAATGGTAAAGGGTCTGGAGAACATGTCTTGTGAGGAGCAGCTGAGGGAGCTGGGGTTGTTTAGTGTGGAGAAGAGGAGGCTGAGGGGAGACCTTCTTGCTCTCTGCAGCTGCCTGGAGGGAGGTTGGAGTGAGGTGGGTGTTGGTCTCTTCTCCCTAGTAACTAGCAGTAGGATGAGAGGTAATGGACTTAAGTTGTACCAGGGGAGGTTTAGGTTGGATATTAGGAAAAAATTTCCATACTGAGAGAGTGGTGAGGGCTTGGAAGAGGCTGCCCAGGGAGGGGCTGGAGTCACCAAGCCTGGAGGTGTTCAAAAAACCATCTAGATGTGGCACTTCAGGACATGGTTTAGTGGTCTTGATAATGTTTAGTAGATGGTTGGACTTGATGATCTTGAAGGTCATTTCCAACCTTAGTGATTCTATTCTATAAAATCTATACTCCTGCTACTGTTTACACAGGTTTGCAGCCAAGAGAGACATACTTGTCTACCTTGTCCTTTCCACCAGAATGAAGAGACACAGACCTTGCCAGGGGCATGGTCAGCTGAGAGAGCAAGGTCCTTGCTGCTGGCACACAAGGAGAGCTCCCGCTGCCTGGAGCACATGAGCGAGCCCAAAGGAGATGAGTAAAAAAGGGACCTGTGAGGTGTTTTTTCCATGATGAGATACTGCTGGAAGTTGCTACTCCGGAGCAATACCGACTCTTACAGCTAAAATTCATGAGTCTCAAGATCAGTTTCCAAATCGATCTGTTCAATTTTTCTTTTAGTCCAAATGTTCTTCGGTTTTGTTTGGGGACATCAGGAGCCTGTATGTTATTTTGAGAGAGCACCTATACAGGTATTTTCTGAACAGAACTACTAGCTCTGTTCCCAAAGGGTGAAAAGCATATTCATTTTAGACAGCAATCCTTGGGCCTGGAGAGCTCGGGAGAACCTGAAGCTGAGCAAGTTTATGTGAGCAAGCCTGTCCATGGTTGTATGTTGCAAAGAGGATTCTGAAAACTGGAGGAAAAGTTACAAAAGATGGCTCTGTAGGTTGGGGTCCATGGTTCCTCTGTGAGAAGAGGTTAGCATTTGACATCCCCGTTGTCTTTGGCACTGAGAGTAGATTAATGTCTCCAGAAACAGGCTCAAGTTGCCTTGGTTTAAGTGGATGGAGGAGAGTTTTGCTGATCCCCTCCTGACAGGGTTAGTTTTCTACCCCTGTGCTTTTAGAAATTCTCATAACCATCCAGTGCTGAGAAGAAGCTCGAGATGCTGTGGGTTGCCAAGTTGTATCCATGGAGTAGGTCTTCTTCAGAGCACCTTATGAATCTGGGGTTTGATAGATATTTTAGTCACGTCTCTGACTTTGGCACTTCTGAGCCATTCTGGAGAAGGAGAATCATAGAATCATAGAATTGAATGGTTTGATTGCTCTCTGCAGCAGAGGTGGATTGCACAAAATCTCTGATGCACAAGTGACATTAGATGAGCGGGGAAGATCCCCCACGTGAATTGTCAGCCAGGTTGCAGGTATTTCACTGGAACTTCTCATTTCTCTGTCTTTCCTCATCAGCATTAATCAAGTATGTAGTAAAATAATTCAGCAAGTACTGGAATTGCAGTTCAGTATCGTGCAGATGCCTGCCTCGTGGCTAATTACGAGTGCCAAATGGGAACATTTATAAAGATACCTGATGCTGTTGAGCCTCTGCAGTCCATTTAGGATGATATCAGCACGGTGCTGGCTGTATTGAGTCCAATTTAATTCTGTGTAACTTAGACTGGGTTTGATTGCAGTTGAGCAGAGGTTTAAAAAGTTAAGCCAGGCTTAAACCGTTAGGCTGGTCATCTTTTATAGCCGGCTTGTCTTTACAGTGAGCTAGCAGAGGAGTAGCTGCATGCTGATGGAAGTGGGAATCAGTCCTACTTCATGATAAAAACCTCAGAGATGTGGGAGCATTTTGAAGTTGCTAGCTTAAGTTTGCCGTGTACATTCACTTTCCTCCAGCCAGATTGAACCTGAAAGGATTTGGCATGTGTTCCTCCTGCTGTCATTGACGGATGCCACTTAGTGACACATTTGCATGGTATTTTGAGCAGGATAAATGGATACTTGAGTCCTTTCGGAGGCTTCGACTTGGTATATTTTTGTTCCAGAAATGTAGTCTTGCTATTGTTCTTAGCTCGCATCGTAACCGTTGTTTCCCACACAGTATGTCACAAGGTCCTGGTGCTGCTTATTCAGAAGACACTTAGCAAAGTGGCCTGCAGCTTCTCTCTGCCTGCTGTGCAAGCACAAGACGAGTCTTCCAGTGTCTCCCAGTGCTAACCCCTTTTTGCACAGCTTTCCAGATCAGGTGTCAAAAGCATGCTAAATGAGATCTTCACAGAGGCACAGTCAGATGTAGGTAGAGCTCTTAAACATGGAAGCTGTAATTATGTCTAGCTGGAGGGAGTCCTGCTGGGCCTCCTGCTTGCCCACCTAAGTACCAAGCAGGATCTATCCCAAACTCAACTGATCTTTATCTGACTGTTTACAGCTTTTGTGCCATACTCGTTATTTATTTAATGAAACATCCCAGTAAAATAGAACAGCCATTCATAAGCCCGTGACAACAAACAATCATGAAAATTGCCTTTGAATTTCCCTAATTTGCTTGTAAGAGTCAGAACAATGGGCGAGAATAATTGCAGTTATTAAAAGAAATTGCTGCAGGCAAAATAGAACCCATTTTAAAACTTAAATCCAGGAAAACAGAAAGGGGGACAAAAAGGAGAACCACCTGCTAGGATGTCTTGTGCTCCCTACCTCCTTTTGTCTGTGTAATGAGAGGCTTCACCTTGCTGTTTTCTCAAGCACAGTTATTTACAGGGAAAATCAAAGCATTTAGTATCAGCATAGTCAAGCTGCACGCAGCAGCTCCTCGCCTGGCAAAGCCATTGGAAAGCTGTTTTCTCCCAATCTGCTTCATGTCAATGCAAAACCATCCCTCTCTGGAAATTAAGTGTATTGGAAACCAATACGAGGACAACTCGCTCTAATATTAATTACTGTAGAGAGAGGGCTTTAACCCCTTCCTGGGCATGAAGTAGATTGCTCAGGAAACTGTGAGCCTAGTAGGATTTCGAAAGAGAACAACTGACTTCTAATATCACATCACCCCTAATGAGATTTGTTTTCTTTAGTCATTTGGAGTCAGGTTTTAAAGAACTTGCATTCCTAAGGATAGAGCCTTGGGGATTCCCATGGATCCAGAGCCAGCTGATTTAGCAGATGGAGAGAGATGATGAACCACTGCCTGCCTTTGCCCATACAGAAAACCTCTAAGCAATGGCAGAAACTAACTGTATGCCTAACTTCTTTGTAAGAGTCAAGCTCCTCAACCAGTTAAACACTGCAGCACTAGGCAAAGAGATGCTTAAGTATGTCTAAAACCCATGCCTCAGAAACCAGATGGCATCGTAAGAAGAATTCATGCTTAACACAAACCGTGTGCTTTTGTCCTGGCCGATTCAATAGAGCTTTGTCCAGTATAACTGAGCACGGGGGTAACTCTTGTCTCTCAATATAAATGCAATGTATTTGGCTCTCCCACTATTTTATAAGGAGATAACAGAACAAAGGATTGCTGCAATTCCAGGGCATGAACTCTCATTTTCTCTCCAGTCCACGTCAATAGAAAAGAAATTCTTGTTGGCCTGTGATCTTCCCTTCTGCAAGTCAAAGCTCTTGGAGTTCCTGCTGCAAGTAGTGGCAGTTTACCTGCAATTTTTCAGCTGCATGTAACACCCCAAATTGGCCACCTTGTTGTAGTGGAAAGCGGTCTGCTGACACGGAGGTCCTTCCAAAGAAGGCTGGCTATTGTAA
This sequence comes from Actenoides lindsayi, assembly GCA_025331215.1. Taxonomy (NCBI): domain Eukaryota; kingdom Metazoa; phylum Chordata; class Aves; order Coraciiformes; family Alcedinidae; genus Actenoides; species Actenoides lindsayi. Next base: position 277,327 of record WTSP01001950.1, on the reverse strand, counting down.
GAGGAGAGTGAGTGACTGTGGCAATCCCCTTGCACCTCTGTTTCCCATCACGCCTCGCCACAGGAGCAAAACAAGGCAGTGGAGACCACTGCTGAGTGTTTACAGAATGTGGCTTTTTGACAAAAATGATTGTCAGGCAGTGACTGTATCAAAACATGAGCAGGAGATAGTGGGTTGTCTTGGGTTTTTGCCCAGGCAGCTGGCAGTCTTAATTGCTCTGAAGAAAAAAGAAACAGAAATTCCTTTTCCTCTCTTGGTATTTAGGGATGTAAATCATTCAGTGTTTTAACTCCCTACCTCCCTGCCTAATTTTCCCTTGTCAAAGTAAAGCTGGATGAAACTTCCTTTCAGTTCCCTTGCTGTAGACATCAAGTAGATCCACTAAATGTCTCCGTTCCACACTGAGTTAATGTGGGTAGAATTTAACCTACATTCAGTATCCAGAACCTGAAGTCATTTTCCTGGGTAAGCATGGGCTATTGAGTAGTCAGTTTGATCAGTGTTATTCAAGGGAAGCTGAGAATCCATATTCATAGGAACTCTACATGTTGTTTACCTTGATATACTGAGTTGGGGTTTTTTTAATTCTCCTGGTGTAACTGAATGCTTTTCTGCTGTCTGAAGAGATCTCAGCAAAGGGGGAGTAGTTAAAGATGAACTGGATTGCATTCCAGGGGGGGTAAAAAAAGTTATAAAACCCCCCATGATTTAGAATCTCAGGGGAGATAAATATGTTGACTTAGCTGAATTAAAATACTCCAACCAGTACCTTTCTTTCTGCTTGCCACCTGCAGTTCCCTGCACAGAAGTGTCACACGTTGGTGATGCTGCAGATAGACATGTGTTTGTAATGTTGTCACTGTATAAGAAATGCTTATCCCAAACCCAGACCATGGCAGGAAAGAGCCTCCTAATTGAATTCTTCATTTCTATAGTCTCCATTCCCTTTTAGGCATTAGGTTTCGCCCAGTGTGCAGGAGGGAGAAGGAATAGATGATCCTAATGAGGAGGTGGCTGAGCACACCCTGCAGTGAAGCTGATTTGGGCTACATTTCACTTATCTGTTCTGCACCTCTCAGGATGAATCACAGAATGGCAGGGGTGTGAAGGGACCTCTGGAGATGATGGAGTCCAACCCCCCTGCCAGAGCAGGGTCACCCAGGGCAGCCCACAC
>WTSP01001950.1:244772-260715 GCA_025331215.1 Actenoides lindsayi | reverse complement strand
ATAATAACATAGAATAAAATAGAGTATGTCTTAGATAGAATTTTTTCTCAGGAAAAAAGTCTTTGCAGATGTTTCACCTTAACAGAAATATTTCAGCATCTGTTTCATGTTCTGACAAATAGGCATTACCTTTCCATCCAGAGCCAGGAGCTGGATCTGCTGCACAGACTCTCTCCACCATTCAGATATTGAGAAAAGTATCCAGGGTGAATTTTTAGCACGTAGTTCGCATGATAACCTTGAAAAAGGGGAGGAAAATCCTCATTTTCTGCTTTCCATGCATAAAGATCTTTGCAAGAAAACACCACAATGTGTAGAACCTGCAGAGCAAAATAGTCAGGCTTTTTGGTCGCTGCCTCCTTTTTGCCCGTGAGGAGATAAGCTACCAAAGCAAGCTACAGAATTTTATTAAAAGCTTCAGATTTTAAAACTCTGAAAAAGCCAGACTGGGGATTTTTAGTATTTCTTCCTGACTATTAAAGTCAAGAAAGTCTGAAGTGAACTTCAGTCTGCCAGCTTTTCGTGTGCACATATTAAATGCGTTAAAGATGATTTTTAGACTATTTAAGAAAATCAGTTTAATAAAGTTTAAGGAATCGATTTATGGCTAATAAATTCCACTTAATAGCAAATGCAAAAGAGATTCCAGTTCTGGATTGTAGAGGCATGACAGCAAAAAGAGGACAAGATTTTCAGCCATTTCCATTTGCTTCAGAAAAGTGGGTTGCACCGTTCTTTGGGAAACCAAGAGCCAAGGCTTAGGAGCTATGTTGCCTATTAATCAAGGGACCAGGGCAGTAGCTGCCAGGGAAGGGAAGATCTGTTTAAGGTACAAGAGAGGTTTGGAACAAGAGAAAATGAGTTCATTGATCGTGAGGAAATGTAGGTTGGACAGTAGGAGCTTTGTACTGTCAGAGGACCCCGATTCTGGCTCGGTCTTCCAAAAGGAACCGTGGTGGTATGAGAAACCTTCCAGCCTCAAGGGCGTTTAGGATGAAGATGCACATAGCAATGTCTCAGGGAAGTGTCTTTTCTGGGATTAAAAGCATTAGCAGTGACAGGTCTACCTGTCTTTGCTTCTCCTTGAACCTTGTGTGAATTTTTTTGGAACCTCGTGAAGTTTTTTTGGAGGTCACCTGGACATGGCTATAAAACCAAACTCTGGTTTGGTTATGTTCTCCCATTGCACATTTGTACCTGACCGTGGCTGGTGAGTGAGTCAGGATGCCCCCCACTCTGTGCCACGTGTTGCTCCCGTGGGCTCTGGTGGAGAAGGGGCCATGACATATCTTCTGCTCACACGTCACGTGGTACAGGTGGGTTTAGAAACACTGTCAGGAGTAAATACTGAAATGCTTCCGTGCAAGTGAGCCCATGGGGCAGCCTTTAGGCTTGCAGCATGTTGAAATTCCATGAGACTGTCCTTGTCTTGCAGAACAGAGGTCAGGTTCCATGCCTATGCATTCAGCATACAGAAAGTTAATAGGAATGGCAGCTTGATCTCAACGGGAAGGTTGGTTCCTGCAGTCAGCATTAGCTGCCAGTGGAGCCCAGTCAGGCCTGCCTGGTAGCTAGACAGTAGCCAGCAGAAGAAAACACTATCAAAGTACCTTTTATTTCTTTTTCTCTCTTCTCTTCTCTTTTTTTTTTTTTTTCTTTCTTTTTCTTCTGTGCAGTCAGTTCTGCCAACTGGTACAACTGGTATGATTACAGAAATTAGCTGGCAGGTAGTTGAGTCAGCTCTGGTTAGTAACTAAGCAGGGGGTTGAAGTTGAGCAGAGCCTTCAGGTTGGATAGGCTGTAGTTTCACAGCCACGAGGCCAGCACAGTTCCGTGTGCTCCTGGGTGTGCATCCAGATTAACCTGTGGGAAGTTCTCCGCGGGAGAGCTCTTTGTGCCTGGCAACCCAGGGCAGAAGGTGCACTGCGGGAGGGACTGAAGCTGTTGCCGCGGGGCTGACTCCTTCCCGGATGCAGTCATTTGAAATGTAGTGTCTTAACTAAATGTCTACGGGCACCTGCTGCTTCTCTGGGCGAAGTGGCAGAATTCAGCTCTCCCTAGGTCTTCCTGACTGCCTGCCAGAGGTTGTGAGGTGGGAACTGCTCTAAGGAGCATAGCCCTGGCCGATACTGAATCCCTTCCGTGGGTGTCCCAGCCCTGCTCTTGAATTGTGGTGCTGCAGGGAGCAGCGACCTGCTTCACAGATGGGGTTTGAAGTTACACCCTGCATGTTTCCTTAATGATTTCCTCGTCTCCCCTCCATCCCCTTCCCTCCAGTTCCCCTCCAAGGGCTGCTGATCACGAAAGCAGAAGAGCTCTATTCCCAACCTGCATTTAGAATAAAACCAGCATTTCTTCCCTCTCCCCTCTGACGGGACCGATGGTATTCCACTGCAGGCTGCCCCGGATGGGGAGGGAAATGAGATGCTCTCCTCTCCCTGTGAACGGATGTGTGTGGAGGATGGGACCGAGCACGTCAGAGGTCTCAGTGGTGCTGTAGGTCCACTCGAGCCCTTGCTCACTCCATCCCTCTCCCTTTGCAGGCCATGGTGGAGACGGTGAACAACCTCCTGCAGCCGCAGGCTCTGAATGCATGGAGGGACCTGAACGCAAGCGAGCAGCAGCGCGCGGCCACCAAGTTACTTGACACCGTGGAGGACAGTGCCTTCGTGCTGGCTGACAACCTGCTGAAGACAGACATCGTCCGGGAAAACACTGACAACATCCGTAAGGGACAGACCCCATCCATACTGGGAGCAGCTGGAGGGAGAATAAAGGCTGGGAAACCTGGCTCTGCTCTTGACCCCCGGATAACCGGAGAGCAGTTTGTTAGATAATGGCTTGGCCCTTTGTCTGAAGGACTTAAAAGTCTCTCCAAAAAGAGTTTAGAGGAATAAGGCAGCTCTCTACCCTTGAAATCCCATGGCAAATGAGCACCTAACCTGCCTTTATTACTCCTGGCTTTGAGGCAAAACGTGCACTAGAGCAATGAGAGCACTGCTTCGCGGGGAGACTGTTCATCATAATGCAATTGTGTTCCATTGCATACAAATTTATGTCTTTATTCGGATGATTGTTGATTTTAATTAAAAAACAAGCATGATGGAAAGCACCAGCGCTCCCACTGTGCATACAGAAAATGAGAACAACTCTTCTTTGTATTTCTGTGAATACAGATCCTGAGCACTGATAACATTTATAGAAAGTACCGATTGCCAGTGGCAAAGAACTAGCATTTTCAGATTTTCATTTTAACCATTGTCCTTAATATCCTGAGGTTCTTGTTTACAAGAACTGGTTGTCTTTTGTCTTCCACGGAGAGCAGAATTTATTTGCCCTTTTTTTTTTCTTTTTTTTTCTTTTTTTTCTTTTTTAATTAAATTTAAAACTTCTTCAGGGCAGCGATTTAAAAAGAAACAGGAGCCCAAACAGAGTCTAGCATGAAACATTGTAAGTTGATTCCCCTGCTCTCGAATGGTCTGGAACAGCATTCTGTAGCTTTGAAGTATTGCGTCGATTCTTTCGGCGGAGATTTTTCTCAGTGTTGGTCTCTCCTGCAAACAGAGCTGGAAGTTGCGAGACTCAGCACCGATGGGAATCTGGAAGATCTGAAGTTCCCCCAGAACACGGGCCACGGAAGTGCCATTCAGCTGTCAGCAAATACCTTGAAACAGAACGGTCGGAACGGTAAGTCCGGCACGGCCAGCCCTGCTGGCCTCAGGAACCACTTGTGCTTCAGGCTTTGGTTTGTGTTTAACCGGGTGGAAGAACAGTATTAATGGCTGTCTTAATATCTAAATTAACGGCAACAGCAGTTGCTCGTGCCCTTGCCTGCAAGCTCAGTTGGCTGACTGGGACTGCATCACATTGCTGAGTGACTCGCAGCCTTCAGAAGTGTTACGTGCTGGTAAAAATGCATCGGGTTCTTCAGCGATGCGGCTGTTGGGGCACAGCTCTGAGGCCAGAGATGTGCTTTTAACTGCTGTTATCTGCAGTAGGAGGCTTCAGATGGGATAAGAGGCTTGTTTGAGTAAACTGCTTCACAGTGGGGCACTCTGTCTGAAAAGGGAGAGGGAAGAAACAATAGGAGCAAATATTAATAAAAAGCCAACGTGGCAGAAAAGCTTGATTAACTGTTATGAGTCTAAATCTTCAGTGCCTTCCTCTCTGAAGCTTATGAACCACCTGATACAGCATAAATTAAAGATGATGTTCTACGTGAATGGTCTTCAAGCTGCCAAGCCATTTATTTCCAGACCAGGAATTCAAGCAGGCAGAGTTTATTGATCTCTGCAGCTCTGCTGTAGACCAACTTCAAACTCTCAGGCTTTCTAGTAATGGGCCTAACGTGCTGCTCTTTCTGAGTTCCTTCAAAATTTAACCTGTGTGCACTCAGTGCAGGCTTTGATCAGCCCAGGCAAAACATGGTGTGATTGGGCAGTGTTACAGCCAGACCAAATGTATTAAAACTGCCAAAAAAAGTCTGACAGCTCTTGACAGGAAGGTTCGGTCTGCTGGTTCAGAAAGAAAATTTTGCCATTGGCTTCCATGGTGGGGTTTGGTACCATTGCACGTAGGATTTGAAGAGAAGTATTTCTTTTAGACAGTATAAAGCCCAAGATGCATAGCAAAAACCAGTGGGGCTGGAGTTTCACTCCACTGACAGGCTTCGGAGATTTGTAGGGAAAAAGAAATGGTATTGGCAGCAAGGAAGGGGATGTCTGTATTTCTGAGCAGGGAATCACTGAAGTTCTGGACAAATCAGGAGAGCTCCATCAATTTGCACAAGCTTGGCACCCACCCAGAGGTCACCGAACAGCTAGAAATAAAATTATTGCAGAAGGATTTAGGTGGGGAGGGACCTTTGAAGTCATCAGTGTTTCACCTTCCTCAGAAGCTGAAGTGATTCCTGTAGATCCAATGAAAATACATCCCCACCACTAATACATATAAAGGCAAAGTGATCACATTCAATTCTTGTGTACAGCCTCGGGAAATAATGTGCAGAACAAGGCAAACTGGACAGTTCCAGGTAAAAACTCTTGGCTGGTAGCCAAGCTGGAGTTTACTACAGGCTCCATAATGGTGGGTTTGGGGTTTTTTTGTGGAAGAGGGAATTTCTGATTGGCAAATTCAGAAAATAAATACATTTTTTAATGAAATTTGGGCAATTTTGTTTCATCCTTCATGTGGGATTGGAGTTGTGTTGGAAAGGTTTGCATTCCTTCTCCCAGGTTTGTCTCCACGCTTTTCTGAGATAGCCTTGAATTATTAATGGCCTAAGTTATAGTTTCATTCTGCGTCTGCGACAGGCCGGAACCGGAGATATTTCCCAAGCATAGCCTGGAGAATAAAGTGTTATGTCAGGTGGGAAATGGGCCACCTGGCCTCTTTTCTCTGAAGCCAGTTACACCCACTGACACCAAAAATAAGCCCACCTTCTCTGTCTGTCTGCCACCAATCTGTTTGCTTGTAAAAGTTTGTTTCGAGAGAGGCAGCTCTGCCCTTCTTATCTGCTTCGTGGTGCTCACTTGGATTGGCAGAAGGAGGTGAGTTTTCATATGCCACATCTTGAGCCTTTCTGTTTTTCTTAGATAAGTTTTACAGTTACTTCAGAGGAGAGATTTGTCATCTGAAAAAAAAAAAAAAACAACCCAAAACCCAACAAACCAAACAGCGCAGATCTCTGACCTGGAGATCTAACCTCTCACTGCTTTCCTAGGTGAAATCAGGGTGGCTTTTGTGCTGTACAACAACCTGGGCACCTATCTCTCCACGGAGAATGCCAGCATGAAGTTGGGAACAGAAGCAATGTCGACTAATCACTCTGTCATCGTCAACTCCCCTGTCATCACGGCAGCAATAAACAAAGAGTTCAGCAATAAGGTTTACCTGGCTGATCCCGTGGTGTTTACTGTCAAGCACATCAAGGTGAGTGAGTTTGAAAAGCATTTCTTCTCTTTTTTTTTGTTTGTTTGGGGTTTTTTGTTTGTTTGTTTTCCTCAGTTTCTAAACCGAAGTGATGTAAACGTTGGCTGATGTGAGGCCCCCAGCAGCCCTTGATGAGGTTTTCCATTACACATTTATTCCTTTGCACTTTGTGTTATTTATGGAGAATGTCTCTTTTACATTGCATTAATAAAAGTGCAGAAATAGTCTCCTTTGAGCTGCTATCCATTGCTTAGTTGCTGACACACGTCATTCTGTAATTAAAAACTACCAATATATTAGAAGAGACCATAATATTATCATAGTGGCAGGGGATATTAGAGGGAAGTGGAATTGCAGTGAAGGAGGACAGCTAGTCCTCCTGTTAGCCAAGCACAGTCATTGCAAAAGTTGATTGCTTAAAGCAATTAATTTCTCTGCTCTGCAATGCAAATGAAGCAATCTGGTTTTGAGGAGCTGGATTTAGTCTATGGCTGAAATTAATCAAGAACAAAGAAGTAAGTTTGCATTAGCAAAGAGAGCAGCAGCAGCAATCTAACTTTCTTTGGTATCGGCAAGTAACGCTCGGTGTATAAACCACTGCTGATTGTTTATCCAAAATTAAAGGGTGACAGTTACAAAGTGCCTCTTGGGAATAAAAAAAAAATGCATTTAGAAATCTCTGAAACCCTATGATTTTTATTGCATTCATTCATTTCTTCCCTGCAGCAGTCAGAAGAAAATTTCAATCCAAACTGTTCGTTCTGGAGCTACACAAAGCGGACAATGACAGGGTATTGGTCCACCCAGGGATGTCGCCTCCTGATGACGAACAAGACGCACACCACGTGCTCCTGCAATCACCTAACCAACTTTGCAGTCCTGATGGCACACGTGGAAGTTAAGGTGGGTGTTTCAGATGCCAAGAGTGCCGATGCGCTGGGAAGGAAGAGCGGCCCGTGTAACATCGTCTCGTTACTGCAGACAGAGCTGAGCAGGGAAATTGCTGTGTGGTGGTAGAAACTCACGGTAGAAACCATCTGGAGTAAATCTTCCTTCTGCTGTATGGTAAAACAGGAGACAGTCATATGAGTGAAAAGCCCATCTTGAGCTCCCAGCATGGGCAGCTCCGAGTGATCAGAATTAGGTGTTGATACACCCTTTGCTTACTGGTGCAGAACGACTCCTGTCTGAGTCCTCACTCGTGGTGTCCTCCTCACCGTGCCACCAGGGAGTATAGCGAGCACCCTGGGTGGTGGGGCAGGGGGATGTAGAGCCTGCCTGATGGGTGCAAGTTATGCGTCCTCTTTGCAGCAGCTGCAGGTACACTGCCACACGTTGTGTGATGTGCATGTGTGGAGCTAGAAATGTTTTCCAGCCTCCACATAGGGGAAAAAGAACCATTCTCAGCATCTCGCTACCTGACAGTGAGCTGCACGTACAAGGGAAGCTCCTTATTCCATCCTACATAGACCGTACATCTACCCAAGGCCAGTACATGACCAGCTAGTTCCCTTGCCTGCATTTAGGTCCATGGTGTAATTCTGGCTTCCCACATGACTATCCCCACTGGAGCTAAAGAAGTTACTCCTGAAAGCAGATATTCCTCATGGTAGCAGTGGCTTGAGGAGTGAAGTGCACATTTGGGATTTTATTCAAGAATGGGAGAATGTTTGAGATGGTCCTTCATTTCCTGAGCTGTCTTGACTATCTTTATTTGTGAACAGTCTCGGCTGCTGTAGAAAGAGAATTAGGTCCTGATGCCCAAGAGATTTTGGCCTAGTGATCATCTCTGTTGCAGTGTCTCCATTTCATGTGCCAGGCACTGCAGCAGAATCCACGGCTCTGAGATAGATACAGAGCTGGCATCTTCCATGCAGGCAGAACATTGCAGACCCACTTCCATGGCTTCAGAACCACAAAGGCTATTATGGTTTTAGAGACCTTTTCTCAAACAGTCTTCTAGCGTCACTCCTTTGTATATTTTGGTTTCCCTTGATAATCTGAAGAGGAATGTGAAGAGTTGCAATAAAAATATATATTAAAGCGCTATCATGCATGACCAAAGCTCTTCAAAAACAGAAATGGGAGCCTGGCAGCACATTTGCCACAACAGCTGGGTCCAGCTGAGAGAGGCAAGATATATCTGCTGCTTCTGCAGGATGACATATCCATTGTATGTCATCTGGAGTCACTGCTGTTCCAGGAGACATGCCGTTATCCTGGGAGGTGTCTGAAGAAATGGCCTGCTCAGAGCACAGGGTTACAGGTTGACTGCATTCTGCAGTCCATGGCTGGTTTTGCCAGTTTCCTACAAGGGCTTGATTTTGCAAAAGAAAAAAATGTGTGTTTTGCTTGTTATCACCTGTCTGGGGTTAACAGATATACCTGAGTCACTGCAGTCAGAGGTTGCACCTGGGAGATGCAGATAGCTTTCCACTCCACTGATGGGAATGAGGGCAATGCCTCCTGTGTGGTGCAGATAGAGAGGTTAGCACCTCACAAGCCTCTTCCCAAACTGCAAGCAGGTGAGCCTTGTCTGCATGGCGTTTCACCCAAACCTCATTAGCCTGCTAGTGCTGGTGTTATCTCCATCTTGCAGAGAGAGAGTGTGAGACCCTTGCTTGGCCATGCTCAACCAACAGCTTGTAAAGAGCTACAGCTGGAAGTTTCCAGTTGGGAGTGCCAGGCCAGTGTGCTATTAGCTGATGGGTGTTTCTAGGTGTTAGCAAGAACCTTCAAGGCTTTCAGGTCATGTTTGATCATTTGGCTGCAGCCAGGGTATCATTGCTGTGAGAGCCAACTTGGCTCCACTTTGTTGACTCTGATGCAACCGGACAGCTTCCTGGCGTGTCCTCGATAGCAAGCATCCCGCTCTGAGGGTGAAGGCAGGTATGTATCCTGCAAACATCAGCAGCTCTTCCCTCCAGCTGCTCATCACCTGGCTCTTCTTGGCAGCACCACCCCGTTCCAGTCTGCTGGTGGAGCTGGCCATGCAGCTCATGGTGAATCTGGGAGGTGGCATGTGTGACATTCCTCATGCTGTTGTAGTGAGTTGATTTTAAAGTCTTGGCAGCAGAATACCTGCTGGGTTGGAAAAATGGGGAGTTTAAAATAAATGGGGGTTGTTGCCATTCGTTTTCTTACACCCATCTCTCATCGGTGTGCTTTTGAGCCATTTTGTTGTCTCGTGTCTTGTACAAAAAGACATTCTTTGCCTCAAAGAGCTTTTAGTCTTCTTGGAGGGGGAACAATGCTTGAGAAAAGGATGTTGGGTGCTTGTGCAGGACCTCGTACAGCAGTGTTGTGACCAGTGACTAGGATCCCTGAAGAGGACTGTCCTACACACAATAATTAATAATATTCTTGGAGTTTTGCAACAAAAACAGTTTTCTCTGTAATTGACATTTCAGTTTACTGACTTCAGTTTGTCAAACTTTTGGCTTCATAGGAGCATCCTTTGGTGTAATCACAGAATCGTAGGGGTTGGAAGGGACCTCCAAAGTTTAAGTCCAACCCCCCTGCCAGAGCAGGACAAAACTAGAGCAGATCACTCAGAAATGCATCCAGACAGGTCTGGAAAATCTCCAGAGAAGGAGACTCCACAACTTCTCTGGGGAGTCTGTTCCAGTGCTCTGCAACCCTTACAGTAAAGAAATTCTTCCTGATGTTGAGGTGGAACTTTCTGTGCTCGAGCTTGAATCCATTGCCCCTCATCCTATCCCAGGGCACAAGTGCAAAGAGGTTGTCCCTGCCTTCTTGATGTCCAGACCTCATGTATTTATAGACATTAATGAGATGCCCTCTCAGGCTTCTCCTCTCCAGACTAAAGAGTCCCAGGTCTCTCAGCCTCTCCTCCTAAGGCAGCTGTTCCAGCTCCTGAATGAGTATCCACAGCACCCCACCTAATGAGACCAAACACCGGGCATCATGGGGAGCGGACATCGGAGTCCTGCTCCTTAATCAAAAGCCAGCTCCAATTTGACAAGTGTCACTCCTGGTCATGAACACCCTCCCTCCCCGGCAGCATGGCAAAAGAGCGTGTTCTCCAGAGGAGACCTTGGTGGCTGCTCCGTGAGTTACAGGCTGGGATTTAATTATTAGCAGAGCATATGAGGCAAGGCGGAGCTGGAAGGTAGCACCGCTGAGGAGGTGATTGATGGTCGCCTGGCTCTCTACCATGAAGCAGCAATATGTCTTTGTCTGAAGGGCTGACCACCGTGGCAGGGATTTATTGGTGTGCTTCATGAGTGGAAGTTGCTGGGGTCAGTTCCAGTCTTACCAGGACAGTACCCAATTAAGAGGAGGAGATTTTAATTTGAAGATGCTTTCTGCCTTTTAAAATTACTTGGACCCAGAGTTTCTTATTCATATATATCAGTCAGGTAGGTAACAGTCCCCAAGATCAAGAGCCTGCTGGGCAGATGGGCTCGATGCATAGCTGCTGGGAAAAGCGATGGACCCCCAGCCACAGGTACCCCCCCAGCTGCTGTCAGAGCCCCAGCTAGCAGGGGGAGGGGACAGCAGGACCACAGTGACCTGTGAGGTGGACCTCACTGATGCAGCCTCCTGGCAAGGGATGACCTTACAGACCTGCAGCATTTATTGCCCTTTAGGACAATTTACCAGGCAAAATGAGAACGTCCCTTTGGAGGGAGGTTTTAAGACTCGGTAACAAATCACTCTTTTCATCAGCGAAGAAGTTCATTAGGCCTGTGTTGTGGGAAAATTGTTACAGTAACAGAGATACTTTGTTAAATTATGAGATATGTTTAACATAGATGAAATCTATTGTTTGAGTCAGTAGGATATTTGTTATGACCCTTAAATGCTATAAAAACATGGTGGTTTCCCATGCCATGGGACAAAGCCAATAGTTAAATAAGCCATTCTACCTATGTAATTGCTGCAGAATTATTCAAAATTTACAAGCTGTTTTTCCTACAAGCTTGTGCTTTGTATCATATTAATTATGGCAAATGCATCTTAAATGTACCATGGGAAAAATTTGCAGCCAGAAAACATGTTCAGAGCTGGTGGGAAAATGCAATTAAAAAACCCACCCAAAACAGAATAAGCAAAGGTACCTCAGGGTAGATAAATGTTGCTTATCAGTATGTAGTGAATGCCAGAGCTTACTCTTCTTTTAAAAATAAAGAAAGAAATAAAACAAGAGAGAAAAGAGGGAAAAAAAGAAAGGTGTTTTTAACTGTAGCAATTAATCAGAAGCTTTCAGATGTTATTCTATACCACAAACACGTTGCACTGTGCTAATTATTCGGGGAATGGAAGCGTAAGGCAAGCTCAGGAGAGAAAGGAATAAAAATATATGAAGTCTAAATGGGAGGCAGTGGTCCGTTGCCTAAAGCAGTACAGCCATTTCAGATATAAAGAGCAAGCTGAAGTTCCTGCGGTGCTGTCTGATCCATATATTAGCACTTCTGAGATTGAACAGCAGTGCACGAAAGCAGAAGTGGGTGCAGAACTGCACAAACACCCTAACTGCACAACTGAATTCCTGAAACCTCTGTGCAGGGAGGTTTGCAGGAGAAACCACTTGGTACCATCAAAGGGGTTAATTTCTCACCAAAAAAATAAAAGATAGATTATTGAAAAGTAACTTATTTTAATACATTAGTAAGAAAGAACTGTTTTAATTAAGCAGAAGAGTTATTAAATGTGCTTGTCTTCAGTGAGATTTTGTGATCCAAAATGCAGCAGTACCTGAGCTCGTGTTAGGAACAGAAATCTGTGTCTTCGATGAACTCCAAGAATAAGGAGTTGTAAACAGCACATGTGGTTGTATCTTAGGTCAAATATATATAAATGCACTTAATATATACAAATATACTATCTACAAATATACTTTATATATATTAAGTCAAGTAACCTGTGCCCGTGGGGTCAATTCAGAGTTGTACCTGCAGCAGTCTTTGAGCTTTTTGTCTAGGTGGGCAATAAGTCACTCCAGGTTGTTCCCTGAGTTCCTCACCATCAGTCTGACACACACTGGTTTGGGTTGAGCCCTAGTTGTGTCTTGCTGTTGTTTCTAGTTCTGCCAGGTTGGACATCTCATGGGTCCTTCTCTGCGCGGTACCTGAAGCATTGACACAGATCTTCTCAAGCAGCCACTTTTTGTTGTCCAACCTGAAAACATCTAGAGCCTGGCTTCAGAAAGGTGTGATCTGAGCCCTTGAATTTGCAGTTTCTCAGCTCAGCACTTAGAAGTGTCAGAAATCTGAGCACATAGCTACAGCTTTCTTTCCCCCAGTCCAACGAGTACACATTTGTTTAGCATCACCCTTCGTACCTCTCTGATCCGTGAGCCAGGGTTAGTTGTGCAGGAAGGAGCTGTGCCACAGAGCGTGGGGACAGCATCACCCCCTGGGGTTTCCTGATCCTCTGCCCTAAAGTGTGCAATTCAAGTAGCTCCCCCTTGCTAAGCACTAAGCCTGCCCTGTTTCTTGTTCCCCTCTTCCTTTCTGGCTGAAAGCAAGGTGGACTCAAGGACCAAAGTGAAGGTAGAGCCCGTGGTGTGGTGGAGCCATGTCCCAGCTGTCTCCTGGCACCAGGCTGGGTAAGACCATCACTGCAACAGCTGATGATGTTGTGACCAGATTAATTTTTTTCTGGGAACTCAAATTAACAAGCCATCAGCTTGGCTAGGTCCATGTCTACGCTGGGTTTGGCGCAGCTGCCATCGCTCCTTTCTCATGTTGGAGATGCCTCATGAGTAAGCAGAGCCGTGCTGCTTTATGAAATCCAGCCAGCATGGGAGGGCAGGACCATGGAGACAATTATTATCCCAAGCCTCTCCTCCTCTCCACGACTGAATGTCACCTCAACTGCATCTCAGTTGCAGTGGTGTTGCTGATTACACAGGCCGTGTCCACAGTGGCAAGGTGAGGTCTGCACCCCTTTCTCTCTGCCCACCTGCCCTTGCATGGCTGTATTCTGGCCATGGGGGTTCCTCACTGGCTGCAGCTTCTGACAGTTACAGGAAGGCTGTTGCATTCTGCGGAGAAGTTTGTGGGAAAGGGTTCTGCTAGGAGGCCTTCATCTTGCCAAGGAAGGCAGAGGAGGATGGAGATGGTCTGTGTGTCTCGTGCAGAATACGAAGGCAACTTTGAGAACTCAGGCAAGAAGAGGAAAGGTGGCAAAACCACCTTCCATCAGTGCTTGGGGATCTGAACTTCATTTTAAATGGCCATAATCAGAAGACAGTGATGTTGCACAGGGGCTTCGGGTGAGAATTGAGCTCTCTCTGTTCCTAGGTTGGAACCTGGTGGTGCCCATGACAGCATTGCCTTTGCAGAGCACAGCGGGGATATGTACTGGGTCTGTGGGTGTTGTGTCCACTCTGGAGCAGAGCTGTCTGCCTCCCTGGGTGCATCGTTGGGGAAGAGGGAGAGGATGGGTGCTAAACCAGTGGGATCCCACCAACACATTTTCCTCTTGGCCACAGAGGGGGGAAGTTCCCTCAAAACCTGCATAACCATTGCAGATGATGGCAACAACTGGTGTGGGAGCCCTTAGGGTCTCCTCCTGGTCCCTGTAGCCCAGCTGATGCTTTTGGCACAGCTACAAAACCATTTGCTTCTTAGACAGCCCTTTGAACTTCACCACAAAGCATTACAGCCAGGTCGTAGCAGTAATCCTCTCTCAGCACCATCGATGGAGGGAGAAGGGCAGAGGGAGCCCACAGACAGTTACAGATCCGAGGAGCAGCATCAGCAGTGCACAGGAGTTCAAACCTGTCCCACTTGGGTCTCTGCCCAGCCCAGCACGCTGCCAGCTCCCACCAGGCACCGAGCGGTCATAGCTGAGCTAGCTGATGACACTGTTTTTATTTACTGCTTGCTTATTCCTCCACCCCCAAACATATTGCTCTTTCCATTCCTGGAGGGACAGATTAGGCAAAGGAATGTGTCCTTTGCTGCTGGCAGCTCGGTTTGGCTGCTGTTTTCATCTACTGATGTTTTTAATAAGGGGGGAAATGGCTGCTCATCTCGGGGAGAGTCATTCTGTCATAAGCTGACATTCCCTGGGATTTGTTTTTACGAGCTTAACTCTGGTGTACAGGCTCTGCCAGAGTTACTCATTGATTTTCCCAGCCCGGATAATATCTGGGCTGCCTGCTTACCCTGCTGTGGTTGCTAACAGGGCTCCCATAACAACTCCTGCACAGGTTTCCATCAGCACTCTCCTCCTGCTGCTCTTGGCCGTGCTGGAGCAAGAGCAGGGCTTTATTCCAAATCCAGGGAAATCTTCCTTCACTGGGCTTTAGCTCAAAAAGTTGTTCCCGTGCTCAAAATAAGCTGCATGTCAGTTTACCAGTAAAGTCAGCGTGGCTTAGTGGTTACCAAACCCAGTGGCTGGCACGCTGGGCTATGGACCGCTGATCTCGACAGCCACGTGGCATTTGGGCAAGGTGGTGTCTGAGGGATGCTCCCAGGAAACTGTCCCTTGGAATGCTGCTATTTGCCATGGGCTCTTCTGGTTGCTCAGGTCTTTGGGGAGATTATGGAGAAGCAAGGGTTGATTGCTGTCGATAGCCTGGTGGTTTCAGATGTCTGTTGCATGCCTTAGGGACCCTTGGGCTTGTGAGGTGCTGGATGGATATCGTTAGTGTGTACATCAAAGCTATGTCATCCTCGGTTAGGGGGTGCTTCAACAGTGCTGGGCAGGGTAAAGAGAAGAGTTGCTCCTCTTGAACGTCTCTGCAGTTGAGGGACCAGGCTCAGAGACACTGACCCAGGTACAAAATCACAGAATCACAGAATTTCCTAGATGGGAAAAGACCTTTAAGACCATCTAGTCCAATCATTAACCTAACGCTGAGAAGACCTTGACCAAACCCTGTCCCTCAGCACTCCATCTACCTGACTCTCAAATCCCTCCAGGGTTTAACTGGATCCACCAGTGCCCTGGACAAGCTGTTCCAGTGCCCAATAGCCCTTTCAGTGAAGAAATTCCTCCTCACATCCAATCTAAACTTCCCTTGGTGCAACTTGAGGCCATTTCCTCTTGTTCTATCACTTGTCACTTGGAAGAACAGACTGACCCCCATCTTTCTACGACTCCCTTTCATCTTGGAGTGCTATTTATCCTACGTAACCCCAGAATGCCATACACCAACTGTATAAACCAACTATTTAAACATTGCTCCCTTATTTGTCAGGTAGCAGTTGGGTCCTGGCAAGGATAATCTCATGGCATCGAGGAGCGATTACCATGATTCCTTCTTTTCCCATATTATTCTGTTTTCTTGCCTGTGTCCGTGCAGTATTTTACACATTTCAATCGCCAGCAAAAGGCAAATTCCCTTTTGCTGGACTTGCTGGTGCAAAAGCTGTGGATGTGGTGGCCTGGGGGCAGGTGGCACTGCCATGGGAAGCATGCCAGTGCTTACCAACTCCTCCCTCAACCCATCGGCTCTGCTGTGACACCTGAAACTGGGCACCCCAACCAGAACGGAGTGCACTCAGCTTTTGCAATCCAGCCCACTTCTTCCTCTTGGACTTGACTAGAAAAGCTACAAATTCATATTTTTTTTTCCCCCTCAAGGTGTTTTTAAATTGCTCTCATTCCCCATTCATTGTTATTATTCCTTTTTGTTTGTTCTTTTGTGAGCTTTTTGAGTTTGGAAAGGGAGGTTGTAATTACAGAGAAGATGATTTTATGGTTGTTGCCCGGCACTCCAGGGATGGGTGTTATGTGCATAAAATCAGTATTATCATTATTATTAATATTAAAAAGAAGAGTAGTAAGAGTGATAATGATAATACAGCAATGAAGTCTGCATTTATTGCTAAGCATGGTGAGCTCTGGTGGGCAAGTAGCCCCTCCCTGAGGAAGACCCTGAACCCAGATGGTAGGATCCTGCTCCGGGAGCAAATCCACCCCTAGAGCCTGCACTGTGTCTTAAAGTCATAGACTCACAGAATGGTGGGGGTTGGAAGGGACCTCTGGAGATGATGGAGTCCAACCCCCCTGCCAGAGCAGGGTCACCCAG
>WTSP01001950.1:204582-219592 GCA_025331215.1 Actenoides lindsayi | reverse complement strand
CTGTTCCTGTGTGGGCTGCCCTGGGTGACCCTGCTCTGGCAGGGGGGTTGGACTTGATCATCTCCAGAGGTCCCTTCTAACCCCCACCATTCTATGATTCTGTGAGTAGTTATGTAGTATTTAATTAAAGGCCCAGTTATACTCTAAATGTGGCTCAAAACCTACAGTTTGTTAAATATAAAAAAAAGGAAGTAAACTCTTTTCAAAATGTAGGAAGACCAGACATCCCTCTTCTTTAATGAGATGAATAGCTGCTTTTGGATATCAGACTTTCTCCGTTCAGCAGCATTTTAGGACCAATCTGTGTCTGAGGGGAAATTCTTACCTCACTTTTCCTCCTGAGAAAAAAAAAAAAAAGAAAAGGAAAGCTTTAGCAATCTAGAATATTGCCAATCTGCATATATGGAAGTGGTTTGCATCACATTATATAAATTACAGATTGTCTGTGCCTCTGTATTGGGCTGTCAGTGCATATTCTTGCAATTAGGACACCTCGTGTCAAAAAGGTACACGTTGGAGTTTTAAAAAGAGAGCGTGAAGGGGGTTTCTGAGCACAGGATGCATTGGCTTTGAAATTACTTCAGCATCTAAACAAGGGTAGGAGTAGCTAATTTTAGCACCTTTTTAAGTAAGTATTGGTCTAGAAGTATCGCAGGGCTGTAGAAGGTAATGTGAGCATTCCTTTCCCATCACTGAAGGAGAAAGTACTCTGGGAAATTGAAAGACATCTAACTTAAATAAGATTTTGAAAGAGTTTTACATGATGTGTAATTAACCTTAAGAAGTCTTTGCCCTAAGGTAAAGTCAGGGCTTTTTTTAAGATCAGAAAATGAATTAGGTATTTATACAGATTGGGAGACCATCCACTATCCATCATCTGGGCTGTGAAATAACACGAGGGAGGTGAGGTAAGATTTTGCAGGCTAAAGGAATAACACAGCCGCTGCAGAGTGTATTTGAAAGTGAAGCCCTCCCCTGAGCCATCATTCAGGTTTCCTCTTCAGTCAGTAGAGAAAGGTATTTCTTCAGGGAAGGGTGAAGCCTCACCTACCTTAAATACCTGTTCTTGTAGGGGATAAATTGCTCTTTGGGGGTACTAGTCTCCCATTAACTATGGAGGGATCAGAGTCACATAGTTGAAAATCAGTGGGCTATGTCCCTTACTGCCAGGAACTGGAAGAATTTATCCCAATCTGGAGAAAGCACTTTAGATCTAGTGTCTCAAGCTGTGCTAGGCTGGGTTTTCCAATCATTTCTGCTTCACCTATTATTTGCTTGTACTGATAGTGAATATAATCTCGGTTTTCTAGGCAGCAGCTCCATTTCCCTGTGAGCTAAAGCTCTTCGAAGGCTTTCCTCTTGTCTAAGTGATGGTTTTTATGTATTGCAGATAATGACACAGTATTACTACAGCACTGATTTCAGTATATTTCTTTATATTAGCTTCGCAGACTTTACCAGGAGGGAAAAAAAACCCAAAACACTGTTCTGGTGTAATTTTTGTCAGCCCTGAATTGTTGCTAACAGAAGAGTTAAGCTTCTTACAACAGTTGAGTTGGTAAAATGAAATGGAACAATCTGTGGGATGTAAGAGACGTGTGTCCTGTGGGCCCTGTGTGTGAAGAAGTGTTGGGGAGTTAGGCGTCTTTGAAAGTCTCACTTCTTTAGGCACCTCCTTGCTTTGGGCAGGGGGTCCTAGGCACATCCAGGTTAGAAATGGATGACAAACTGCTCAGGTCTGTTTAATGGTTTTCTCCTGAGCTGCTTTGAAGTGTTAGTCTCAAGCTAAAAGGCTATCTGAGTTTCCCAGTTTCACATTTAGATTTCTGCGTTTCACGAAGATGAAACGGAGCCTTCAGCTGCCTTGAAGAAAGGGTATTGCCGCTCGCTGAAAAATTTCACAAAGGTCTGGATAGCAGCAACAGACTAAAAAAAAATTACATTCCCTAGTTTTCTCTTTTTATAAGCTAGCAGCAGCAGCATTTCAACAGTTAAATCTTTACCATGAAACCCAAGTGCTTGTGAACACAGCGACAGAAATTCATGCCCTGCTCCTGCCCACATTGCAGGGCTGGGAGCCCCAGACTGTTTCACATCTTCGTTTAACTTAATTGCATTGCAGGAAAGCTGCAGGTCCTGTGGTGCCAGACATGCCATGAGCACAACAGGAACCTGCCCTGCTGATCTCACAGGCTGAGTGGATGAGAGGGCAAAGGGAAGCAGAGGGATCTGACCAACACCATGCTGCACAGCTGGGATGGGCTGGAGATCCCCAGTGGGGCAGCTAAAGGGAAGCATTTTAATACCAGTGGCTTTTCTGTGTTCCTGGTACCTCCCCAGATTCACTGTAGAGGCAGAGGTCACACTGTCTCAGACTGGTTTGCTAAGCCAAAGCTGCTGAGCTTTCCTTGCTGTGTCTTGGACTCAGTTCCCTGCATCAGGCCACATCCCCTACACTTGTTTCTTTCCTTCCCCATCCTGATGTGCTTTGTACTTTGCCCGTGCATTGTTAGATGCCACCTTTGAGTGACCTCGGATAGCTCAGGTGTCCTCGTGCAGCAAGCAGATGTGGCACAAGATCTAAGACAAGCAGCTGTCAGGGTGGCAGTGGGTGACCATCCCTTCCAGGGATGGCAGCCAGGGAAGCTGAGGCAGAGCTGCAAAGATGCTTGGCTGGGGGGGCATGGGGATGGATGCAGGGAGGGCTACAGCCCAGGCATGCTGTAGGTGCTCGAGCTGAGCTAGTACTGCTTACCTGTCAGTGATGTGGGGGAAGCTGCTTTGTCCCCCATACTGCGTCCTCTGTTTGTATCCTGCTGCTCAGAGTGGGGCCGGGGTGAATATTATGAGCATGGCCAGACCCAGTCCATTTGACAACTGTTCCCTCCCTTTCCCAAAGACCCCAGGTGACCACACCAGAGCAAAGCTGGGACTGGCAGCATCACTGCATCTTCTGTCTCAGGCAAGGACACAGTGGGGAGAGAATGGGACTGTTTTGCACAGTATACCATGGGAAACACCCTTCCTCCTATGAGAACTAAATCCTGCTTTCGTTGGTACCCAGATGGCCCCTCTGTGGCTTCAGGTGCATGTGAATGGTCCCTGCTTGGCATTAGCCATTGTGAGGAGAAAACACAAAGCCTCCTGTTGGACATACTTAGCATCCTCTCAGTCAGAAATTACTGCTGAAAATTTTTCAGCCTTAATACAGCTTCTTTCTAACTCAGGCTGAAGCGGGTCCCCTCCAAGCAGAGCAGCTTGTTTAAGCAGAGGGTGTAGCTCGACAGGTTGCCAGTGTTGGCTGAACGAGGTCTCAGCAGGATGGACTGGCCCCAGCTACCTTGGCAGGTGTAGTGAGATGAACATACTAAGCCAGACTCCATCTCTGGTACCCATGGTAGCTGCTGCAAGGGGTCGCGGGTTCAAAAGCTCCGTGCCAGGGAGGAGAGGAGGGCTGGGAGTTGGCCTGCCCTCCCCACGTGTTGCACATTACCATGCCAGCCTGTCCCAGAAGGTCGGGGAGACTCCCCTAGGGAAATGGCTGTGACTAATCTTGTGTCCCCACAGTGGCAGAAGCACATTTTGAGTGGTCCATCTTGGCTTTTTCACTGTAGCAGGCTGCTGTCCACTCTTGCTTGATAGAGTCCTTTCTTTGTCCTTCCCTGTGAAAGGAGAATAAATAGGTCAGTGCTTTCTGTCACCCAGGGCTTTAGGAGATCCTAATGCTGTTATCTCATACCAAAGATAATGCTGCAGTCCGGCTTATAAATTAGCAAGTTGGGAATTCCCCTTAGGAAAAAGAAAAGGTCAAGAAAGAGGTTCCTGTAACACACCCCAGCTCTGCAGATGGAGAGGGCTGGAGGCACGGTGAAATGCTGCTACCGGAACGCGTGGAAGCCTTCTGTGGTGGCTGCCCTGGAGTTTCAAACCTCATCTTCTCCAGAGATAACTAGGATTTTTTAAAGGGATTTCAAAGCCATTTGACAGTTGCATGGTGGGAGCCAGGAGGGGCAGGGGCAGCTTGCTGCTAACGATGCTCACCTTCCAGTTTCCGGGCTGGCTGGTGTGTACCAGGCACGCCTGATGCCCACCCACCTTTGGTTCTTGTGATGGCTGGTGGGAGAAGGGGGGGGGACTAGCAGGAAGCTGTATTCTCGATGTCATTATATCTCTAATGTTGGTGTTCTTGTCTTTATGTCTACGCATTCTTTAGCTATGAGGATAACAGACCCTTCATCAAGTAAGAATGACCTGAATGGCTGATAAATTTCATTTATCAGTGTGGTCTCATGAACCAGCTGTCAGATCAATATTGAAAAATCATTAAAGCTTCTGTCATTCGCATTTGAGGCAGAAGAGCAAACTGTGCAGGAAAATGGTCAGGCATACAGCTAACGTGCAGAGTAAACGTTCTGCATATGTATTGCCAACCAGTTGTCACCATATTGGCTTTATATTCTCTGATTGGACGTTATTGGAATTCAAGGTGAACATTCCCAAGTTAATCCTGTGTAGTACAGACTTGTTAGACCAGTAGCAACCCACTGGTCCAGTGTGCTCTTGTCACTGAAGAGTGCTTTGGGGTAATATAAATACAGAAGGAAATTTTCAGCAAGGTGCATGGGTGGTAATCCCCATGATTCCCGTTCTAGGCAATGGGAGCATTGCAAACAAAGCCGTGCTTGGTGTATTTGGAGACTGTCTCTGTACTCGTTGGAGTACCTAATTCTCTCTAGTTGTAAATCTCTGATTTGCAATTCCAGCAAAACGTGGATAGTTTTCTTTCTTTACTTCTATAAAATTGCACGGTGGAAAAGAAAAACCTGTGAAAAAAGCAACAGCAAGTCTGTACAAAGAGCGAACCCAAAACCACAAGCTGCACCAAAAAAAACCTGAAGAAAGCAAAAAAAAAATAAAAAAAAAAATGCCTGGAAATTACATGCCTTGGGGCATCCGTGCTTTTTCTCCTGCAACCAAAAAACAATGCGCAGTAGCATAAAATAGAAGCAAGTCAGCTTTGCAGTAGACTTTCAGTTTGTTCTTCTGGTGAAGAGTCCTTTGTGTTCATTCTTGCACCATCATTCCCATGTTCTCTTTCGTTGCTTGGTTCCTCGTTGGGTTTCTTTCTTCAGATACAGGAGCTCTTCAGAGTAATCTCCATGCCCTCTTTATCCTCCCAGCCTTGTTTTCTGAAGCACAACACTGTGACACATACAGTTTACACTGTTGGGGGTCTTCCGAGCCCACAGATTCCTTTCCATCACTGAAAGCAGCATATTTCCACTAAAACCTGTTCCTCTCCTGCACACGTCTGCAGCCAAAGTCCCTTTTATTGGGTTCAAGAACTGTCTGTGCTTCAGAGCAGAATAGTTACCTGATGTTCTGGAGATAATTTTTAAAAGACTCTATAAATACAGGAAGTTTTTAATTGGGAGGGAGAAGATAAAAAAAAGTTGGGAGAGGGGGAGAGTTTTCCATTTCATTTTTGTTCTTTTTTAAGGAAATTATTTGTATTTTTTAAATTGTCAGGCAATTAAGACAATAATGTGCTCTTGCTGATGGTGGAATCTTGGGGAGAAAAATATACCAAGCGGCTCGAGCTTTTAAACTTTATCTAGTGGCTACCTCTCTGAAGGATTTTGAGTGTGCATTTTCAATTTGCATCGTGCTAAATATTTATTAGCGGGATCGACTGGAAATGCTTCAAAGGAGCTGTTCTGGTCTGCTAGATACATAATAGTGATTTTTAAAGAACTGCCTTAATAAGCAGTTACCTTAGGGAGCTGTTCTGGTCGTGTGGTTAAATAATACATATTTTATAAACTTCAGTGGAAGACTTAATGCTGTATTTTCGTTCTAGTACCTAAAGAAAAAAAAAACCCCAACAAAAAAAAAACATGAATACAACATTGGTGTGCTTCTGCTTGTGACAAGCCCTGCTAAAAGGAAAAGAATCCAAGGCTGCAGCTACCGTGGAGTGTCCACACTGGAGATTACCTGCCTGACATCTGCAGGATTTATTTTCCTCCTAAGCTGCTGCTTCATCTTTCTCCCCCTTGCCCCATGTTGTGCTTAGTAGATGGAAGCCCAAAGCCTGGCTGAGTTTCTACAAGGCTGAAGTGGTTTAGAAATGGAGGCAGGTCCTTGTTCCTGCGAGCCCTTCTGCTGCAGCCCAGGCTGCTTTGGGGCTGACAAGGAAGCAGAGGTGCTGGCTGGCTGCAGGCTTGGCTGCCTTGGGGAACCAAAGGGTTAAACAATGAGGAAGGGGTGCAAAGATCGGGTATCATTGCATTCATTTTTATGATGTTACAGCTAATAAATCCAGGGGAAGACAGAAGAAAATCAAGGCCTTAAGGGAAAGGTCAAAGGGATGCTCACAGTGCTGCTTGCTACACGCTTCCCACTGTGCTTCCCAGCTAGAATTTGACTCCCTGCCCTGTGCAGCAGCAATTCCTTTAAAGTTGTAGGTGATTAGCATGTGGAAACTAAGGGGATGGCTAGGAGCAGGATGCAGGTCCTATCCTGCTTCTTACAACTTTATCTCATGCTCTGGTGTTGGAAGATTAGTCTCTGAGAAGTTAAACTAGCAGATGACGAAATGTTATTTCACAGGGTCACATGGAATACTTGTCCTGCCTCCCCAACAGAGCTTCCAGCTTTCCTGAAAGGTCCACTGAAAAAAATAACATGCAGCAGCAATCCCATGTCCCCAGCTCTGTCTGTCCAAGCAGGAAGTCACTGGGAGAAAAACGAGCAGAAACTGCAGGCCACCCATATTTGCTTGAACGAAGTTTGGGGCCAAGTAGTGGCACCCCAGCTCCTGCTTCCCTGCTGGGGTGGAGTGAGTGATGGCCTTCGTTTTGCAGCCAGGAAAAGAAAGTTTGCCCCTCCTTTCCTCTGAGCAGAAGTGTGGCAACAGCTACTGTTTGAGCAAATGTGGTGTGTGAGAGCCTATACATGTATATATCTATCTATCTATCTATCTATCTATTTCCCCCCCTCACACAGTGGAAGAAGTGTGAAGCAGCATCACAGAGTGTGCCTCCTTGTGCAGAGCTGACCTGGCACAAGGGGTGAAGGTTTTGCCCACCTGCTTGTAGCTGTTTATCCAGCTTACGGGCGCCTGGGAGCCTGGCTAAACCCCAGCAGGACGTGTGTCTGGGTGGCAAGCGTAAAGAAGCTAATCTGGCTGGCACTCCCCCCCCCCCAGTGAAACCAGTGGACACTGAAAAAGTTGCATTTAGAGTCGTTGTTTGGGTTGATTTATTTTCTTTTCCTGCCGTTTGCAGAAATAGCATCTACACGTCATTTCCATGCACGCTGCTTTTGCATTAAAAAAAAAAAAAAAAAAAGAAAGAAAAAAAGAAGCATTGTGGTTACAAATATGCTTTGGTTATGATAAATTTCCCTGCTCATAACATTTCCATTTCTGTGCATTTCCTCAAGCTTGAAGATTTGTAAACTGCATCCAGCCTGAAGACAAAGCTCCCTACGACTCATTTTTATAAGCTGTTTTCTTTTTGCTAAAACCACAAAGTCTTCCTTCTTCTTTTGTAAATGAAAAACCAATCTCTTTCTTTGTTCTCTTCTTTTTTTTTTTTTTTTCTTGTCGTTTCTCCTCACAGGTCCTGGGTTATAGGTGCAATAGCCCTACTCTGCCTATTAGGACTGACCTGGGCGTTCGGCCTCATGTATATTAATGAAAGCACAGTCATCATGGCCTATCTCTTCACCATATTCAATTCTCTGCAGGGAATGTTTATATTCATTTTCCATTGTGTCCTCCAGAAAAAGGTAAGACAGACAGTTCCCAGCAGCAAAAGAGCTGGTAACGGGGTATTTTGGGTATTTTGTTGCCTGACAACCGCGGCGGAACATCATCCGCGTGCCCTGAATCGGTCTCGCACGGATTTCTCTCCGTGCACACCTAATAAGAGTGGTGTTTAGCCTGGAAGCCAGCAAGGTGCAGGGGAATGAGGTAATGATGGAGATCTGTGGCGGTGGCATTTCAGCGTCGGAGGGAAGGGAAGAGGCAGCTGGCAGATTGCGAGGGCTCTCCAGCAGCAAGCCCCTAGAAGGGCTTTGCATCGGCCAGGTTCTGCTCGCCCGGGTGCCAGCGTGAGACAGGAGGGACTCTGTGAGCATCCGAAGGGGTCCCGGTGCGGCTGAGTGGTCCCAGCAAAACAGAGCTTTTCATCCTCATTTGCAGTCCCTGCAAGTAATTACCCCTTTCTCTAGCAGCACATGTGGAGTGATGGGATGTTACAGGGGCTGCTTCCTCCACTCTTTTAAGAACTGAAGAACCTGTGCTCTGCAACTGTTCATTAGCTTTTGTGTTGCTCGCTCCTAATGTGGGCTTTTGGAAAGCTTCCTCAGAGCAGGCACAGCAAGTGCTTCTTGGTGGGACTTGAAGTATGCCCCAATTAACAGCTGCAAGATAGCAGTGGAGTAACTTAAACTCTGGAGAAAAAAATAAAAAAAAAAAATTAATAAAAATCTCTGTACGTATGTGTAGGTCAAACTTACAGCCCTGGACAATCTGTAATCAATATTTTTAAGAACCATTTTATTCTCCACTGAAATTCCATAGTACAGAGGTCTCCAATTCTCTGACTCTCCGCTGATATTTTTTTATGTAGATCTTGGTTTCAAAGGGCAGATGCTTTATCCAATATAGACATAAGGAAGAGTTTACACATGGATACATCTGGGGCTCAGTTTCTTAGTGTAACCAGTGGCTTTTGGTGCAATGGTTTACTGGGAACAGTCAGAGCCACGTTGAGGCCAGTTCTCCATCTGAGAGCCCCTGTCTTGCTCCTGTGTTACCCACATTTTCCTGCACAGGGAAGGGAGATCTGACCTAGGAAAACATAAGCAAAATTCATCGTAGCAAGTGAGCCCTGCGAATGATGCCTGTGGGAGGATCCACAGAGCTGTGCAAAAATGTCATTCTGGAAACCAAAGGAAGACTTTGGGGTTCAGAGCTTTGTCCTGATCCTTTCATCTCACATTTGTGCCTCTGAAAAAGCTTAAAAGCTTTAGCGAGACGCAGCTGCCTGCTGATGATCCCAAAACTTTCAGCAAGAAAGTTTCCAGGCAAGATGGCAATAAGAATGCAGGAAGCCTTGCCATCGCTAATTAAACCTGCAGGTGCCTCTTTAACGAGGGATTTGAATTCCTGCACCATTCTCTCTGGCCCATCCCCTCTCTTCCAACGCACCTCACAAAGGGTCAGGCTCTAACCCAGCATCCCAACAGGGCACCACAGCCTCCTTGGCTATCGGGGTGCTCCCTTGGCATGGGAGAACCATTCTCTTTCCCGTCTCAAGCCTGTCTACACCCTTAAACCATGACTGATGACTAGGGGACGGCTCCTGATTTATGGCTGCTTAGAGGGAAGGAGGATGCAGCTAGTACCGTGCTGCGGGGTGGATGCATCTCTCTGACCCAAGAGCTGAGGGAGGAATTATTTGAGAGAAGGAAAAAAAAAAAAAAGAAAAAAAAAAAATCCTTTCCTATCTATCATGGACTAGAAAATCAGCAAAATGCTGCAGAGAGGCAAGCAGTAGGTGGCTAATTAAAGCAATTGAATTATTTTCTCTCAGCTAAGGATTGATTAGGCACTCGAGCATATTGGGCACTTGTGGTATTGTGTTTGTCTCAAGCGCTGGAGGAAGAGCCTAATGAAAAAGCTGTAATTTGCTGTTTAAACAGTTGCTTCACAGAGTTTTGAAACGCTCCTAGTTAGCCTGGCAAAATTTTCACAGCTGAACAGGGTGCTCCGAGGAACCTCAACTGGTGTTTTGGACACGCGTGGGGATTTTGGGGGGCTTTTTTTGTGTGTGTCAGTGAGCAATATGACCTGCTTTTGGCTTCTGGCTTTTCAGTACAGGCTGTTCCTTTTCAGTCCTGTCCCACCTGGTTGCTGGGTGTTGCTGCCCATAAAAAGTCACATCTGAAGCTTAGTCAAAGCTTAGATCCTGGCCCAAGTCAGCATAGTTCCCCTGAAGCGAAGGAGGTGAAATGGCTTTACTCCAGGCAAGAAGCTGGCCCAGTTTGACTGCGATGCCCATTTAAAACACGACCGTGGGGCAGCAGGCTCCAGCCACCCCTGTGTGTGGGCACTGTAATCTCTAGGGCAGCTGCCCCTGCAGTTTCCTCAAGTTCCAATTTGGCTGCAACAAATAATGTAAAAATACCTCTATAACAATAGCTCTTACGAGTTTCTTTTTGACTTTTTGCTTCTTACTCCCCGGCCCGAAGCATTAACTTTCAGTACCTGGATGGGCCAATATGCTGGTTTATATCAAATCTACGAGGGTATTAATTTTCAGCCATAAATAGCCTGGCTGTAGTTTCTCCCATGCTCCTTTCACGCGCCTCAGAGGAGGCTGCGTCCGGCTGATGTCAATGAGCAGCGTTGCCGCGTCGAAGCCATCCCCGGGGGTAACAGGCTTCTCCCCTGCATCCTGCAGCAGCTAGCATTTGCATGAACCACTGTGGAAAACCCAGTGTTTGAAAAGCAGAAGGCGTTGGGTCGAAGGAGGAGCTGCCCGCTAACTGCCATCGCTCTTCCCTTGGCTAGGTGCGTAAGGAGTACGGAAAATGCCTGCGCACGCATTGCTGTAGTGGGAAAAGTACAGAGAGCTCCATCGGCTCAGGAAAAACCTCGGGGTCACGGACACCTGGAAGATATTCCACAGGCTCCCAGGTAACCCACGTTTCTCACCCGTGCCCCAGTGCTTTTGTGCCGGTGCACCGATTCCCTTCGTGGCTGAGCTGCGAGGGGAGCTCCTCTCAGCGGCAGAGGAGCTGCTGTAGGGTCCTCCCTCCTGCACCCACAGAGGTTTCCCCTCCCTCCCGCACCTGAATTCAACACGCTGGCTTCCCTTGGAATGTGATGGCCCCTTCAGGAACCTCCTAAATGACTGCAAGGAGAATAAAAAGTCCAAATTTGCCTTCCAGAGGCAGGAGAGTGATAATTACCTGAGCTCTCCTGCCCACTTCCCATGGGAAGCAGGAGCTGGGAGCGTTTTGTCAGCTATGCTACATCCCAGTACATCCTTTAATCACAAGCTGAGGGTTGTTGTCACCGCTATCTCCGTGTACAGCTATGATGCTGTAACAACCAGGTATTTTTCTTGCTAAAAAATAAGACTACAGAAGTCTTGCAGTAGCCTTCCCAGTGACCAGGCTCGCTTGCTGGCATTCAGTGGTTCGATCAATTCCTTGCCTCACTCAATTTGCCTTAGCTTATAGACCTCTTAGGAGAATCCATTAGGGTCAGATTATCTTATTAAGTGACTGGATTTGTTACGCTTTGATCACCCGAAAATTCAGGTTCTGTGTGGTTTCCTCACGTAGCGATTCCGAAGCGAACCTTGGACGTACAGATGCAGATTTAGGGATGAAAATGAAGAAGCTTACTTCTTAATCAATAGAAACCAAACACAAATTTATTCAGTACTACTAATGGAAGTAATTATACATGACAGTTCCACTATTAAATTATGAAGGACACGCAGCAAGTAACAGTTTATAGCCTCCTAGGAAAAATCTAATTTGCGATTTGTGTCTTGGAGCAAGTTATTATTTATTTTCAGTGGTTTCCAAGATGTCACCCAAGAGCTCCAGTTTGACATCTCTGTAGGTCTGGGTGTTCTGCAGGGCAAATAACAGCCAGAGAATATGGAAGCTCTCTCCAGTAGGCCATCAAATCCCACAGTAATCAATAATGTCCAAAACTCAACTCTATCCAGCAGCATTTAGATGGCTGTTTTGAAGACCTTTGGTTTTACATGACATAGCTGCTGGGTAGGTGCCCTCATCTCAGAGGAGAGTTGAATTTAATAGGCCCTCCCTCTTGGCAGTCTCAGCACAAGAAAAGAAGCCTTTTTGAGGGTGATGTGAGTGTCCTGGCAGCTCTCCCTTCATGGCAGGCTTGGTTTGAGGTACCAAGGAAGATTACTTTGCCCTCAGAAGCTTGTCCCTGGAAGAATGGAAGTGCCTGAAACCTGCTGTAGGTAGGAGAAACCTCACACAGCTGGTGGAGAGCAGATGGAGATCAGTCTAAGCTGTAGAAAGCATCTGACTCCTAACTTTATTGAATAGAGAAGCCCAAACAGGGAACAAAACTCCTAATATTCCTTTTTTTCTCTGAAAAGCACTTTGGAAACAGAATAATTAGTCCACAATGGATCATGTCAGGGAAATATAATGGATTAAATGTCCAGGTGAAAAATAATTGCTGTAAAAGTGCACAGGCCTCATGTCAGATTGTGCTTCCATTTATAGAGGGCTGATGCATGATAAGGAGGTGCTGTTACTACATAGTTAATGAGTAGACTAGAATAGGAGGCACTTTTCAGATGTGACCACACGAGTAAGTCCTGGAAGGTCTCACATGACTCAGATCTCACTCCAGGGAGCACTGGATTTTTAGCAATTAGGGAAAAACACTGTCTGTCACAGTGGGAACCAGCCTTCCCCATCCCACAGGCTGCCTAGCACCACTTTCATGCAGTCGTGGGACACACTGATCATACTCTGAGAGGTGAGCGAGGGTTTCTCCTGGGTTCCTCAGCCACCTGCACACAGGGATTGTGGTCGAATGGCTTGCAAGATGCATATTGACTGATTTTTTTTTTTTATCTTTTGCAAAGTCTTGGTGGGGAGGTGTGAGGCAATGGCATAAAAGCCATAGAGGTAGATACTCCACAGCAGATCTGAGAAACAAAATAGAAGGCCAGCACGTCTGGGACACTGTTTCCCCAGCAGCAGAAACTATACCACAAATGGCAAAACCATCACCAATTTTTCAGTAGGGGAACAGGAGTCATTCATTTGTGGGGGAATTTCCCCCCCCCACACATTTTCCCAAGATGGATAGTAGCTATAGAAAACTCCTGTTCATTCAGGGACACCAGGACACAAGATCAAGTCTTCTGTCACATTTCAATACAAGACAGAAGCTGCTGTGCTTCTGTCTGCAAGTTATTTTTCCATTACCTGGTGCTATACTGGTAAATCTGTAGCTCACATGGATCTGGGTTTCTCTCCTATACAATTATTTCTTTTTTTTATGTAGGCAATCCAATTATGTACTTCTTCTTTGAGCTAGATCTTTGTGTTATGAAATGAGGCAGGGTCTGGCTTGCACGAGGCAGGTTGTAGCCAAACAGCAACCACTTGCTTACAGCTGTCTAGAAACAAGCCTCATCCTGAGCTAGACGTGCCAATAGCCATCTTTAGTGAGGCAGAAAGAAACCTCTCTGCAGCTGCTAAAAATTCATTACCTGCTGTGGTTCAATCCCTCTTCAGAGCCGGATCC
Organism: Actenoides lindsayi; assembly: GCA_025331215.1. NCBI lineage: Eukaryota > Metazoa > Chordata > Aves > Coraciiformes > Alcedinidae > Actenoides > Actenoides lindsayi. Next base: position 206,262 of record WTSP01001950.1, on the reverse strand, counting down.
GTAGGATGTGGAACGACACAGTTCGAAAGCAGTCCGAGTCTTCCTTTATTACTGGAGATATAAACAGCTCAGCTTCACTCAACAGAGGTAATTATAAACTATTTTTCATATCTCTAACTCTTGTGATGGCTTTAAGGAGTCTGAAATGTGTTACACCTTCACCCCCCACCTCCTCCTCCGCACCTCGAATGGCTCTGGACCCTACCCTCCCATGTAAGAAATGTTACAGTGGTAACCAGGAGGAGGTTTTGTGGTGGTGGTGGTTGTTGCATTTTTTTTATTATTATTCCTTTCTTTTCTTCCTTTCTTTTTACACATGCATTTTCAAGAATTGTCATTTCTGGAAGGGAGTTAGGAAGAGTAAAAAAGATAAATGAAATGAAGTTGAAAACTCCCTTTTCCCTCAGCAAACTGGTAGTGCCAGGAGCTGCTGAGGTGTCAAACCTCTTTGCTGATGGTGCAGATGGGCCATTGCAGCACAGTACAGCCTGTGTTAAGCATCAAAGTGTCCTGATTGTCCTGGGTGCGTAGCAATCCTGTCATCTTTACCAAAGCAAAAAGGAACAGCAGAGCATAAACGTGAGAAAAAAACCTGTGCTTGGAACAAAGTTGTCTGTACTGGTGTTCATCTACCTAGTTTGAAGGACTGACTGGTGTGAACTTTATGGGCATGTGTGGAGGAAAGGCTATCAGAAATGTATATGGCAAACAAAATGTGATGCCTGGCACGGGAGGGATTAAAAAAAGTCTTTTTCAGGGAGTTGCAGGGAAATGATGGTAAGGAAATACCAGACAAAGAGCCGCAGAGATTGATTCCTTTCTCCTCCAGTACAATTAGTTTATGGCTTAGCCTTGAGCAAGCAGATGCCAAATTCTGTTTTCTGTGTCTGCCCAGTTGATGCCGGAATTAGGAGGGGGTAGACTTGGGATTGCTGGGCCCAGCTGTTCTCTCATGACAGTGAAAATCAAAAGCATTTCCAGTCCCAATGGCTGGACCGCAAAGCTCAACTGAGACTTGAGCTGGGACTTTGGTTCTTATTCAGTCTTTATTCACCCAGAATTCCCATTGATTTTAGGGTGAGTTTTGCCCGAGGACAGGATTTTGACTGTGTTGTTAGTAATACTGACTACGGAGTGCTGGGGAACTGGGGGTGTAAGCTTCAGTTCTCTGAATATTATATCTCACAAATCAGTGCAAAGGGGAAAAGCAGCGCAGTTAACACGGAGATGCTCTTTAATCCCTCAACCCACTCTGCTGGCTTTTGCAACAGGGTGTTTTCACTTTGCACTGAAGATTCATTAATAAAGGCAGCTCTAAGATGCCATGACTGCAAACACTGGATTTAGCCACGTATGTTGCACTCACATCTCCCTCTGTCTTTGCATCAAAGGCCGGTGAGCTACAGCCAGTGGAACATCTCCCTGATGGGGAAAGATGATGGAGTGGAGCATCTCCCTTACGATGAAAGGCTGAGGGAGCTGGGGCTCTTTAGCTTGGAGAAGAGGAGGCTGAGGGGTGACCTCATTAATGGTTATAAAGATGTGAAGGGTGAGTGTCAGGAGGATGGAGCCAGGATCTGCTCAGTGATGTCCAGTGATAGGACAAAGGGCAATGGGTGCAAGCTGGAGCATAAGAGGTTCCATGTAAACATGAGGGGAAACTTCTTTGGTGTGAGGGTG
>WTSP01001950.1:146269-159363 GCA_025331215.1 Actenoides lindsayi | reverse complement strand
CCTTCCTTCCTTCCTTCCTTCCTTCCTTCCTTCCTTCCTTCCTTCCTTCCTTCCTTCCTTCCTTCCTTCCTTCCCATGCAATTCAGCCATCACAGAGAGTTTGCTATCCTGCCAGTCCCACCATTCACCAGCATCCTTCACTCACATGCTGATGCTGAGGAGCAGCGATGTGCCAAAACTCTGCAAAATGCCCTAGCTGCTGGGAAATGCTGCAACTTTGCACGAGGGCCAACCCTCCTCCACTGATATCTGCTACACCGTTTGGAGGAGAACAAGAAAAATCCAGGCTGCTGTGAGACACGTGAGCCCGTTGAGGAAGGAAGGAATGAAATCTCACCATTTGGAGAGTGGCAGACACCATTCCATTGAGAGTGCACCAAGGCTGCCATAAAATCCTTTAGGATAACACTCAGTAAACATCTGGTAGCTTTTCTGAAAAGAAAAACTCTGATTGTTTTAGGCCTCGTTGTCTGCCCATGGTGGTAATGTGCTTGCAAGGTCTAATTGGTTAACAAGTGACAGAAGAGGCTACCGTAGCGAAGGGGAGGCCGGGTGCCAGGGTCCTTAGATAGGCTGGGAAAGAACCACGAGAGCCAGCAGGTGATGGATGCAGGAAAGGTGTTTTATTCCCTGCCTTGTTACAGACGCAGGGACATGAGGAAATGAGGCAAATTGGTAAACCAAAGGCTCAACCTTTTGCTATTCATCTTCTGTAAAATTCAATCTGCAGTCTTCTGTGAGTATGATGCTTAGGTTCTCTAATAGCTGTTTGGTGCAAAAAAACCCCAAACCCTGACCTTCAGCCTTTATTGAGTACCTCTCAACACTCGTGGAAATAAGATGGAGAGGACTTATGCCTGACTTCAGCATGAGTAAGATCTGTAAAAGCTCATGGCACTGATGTAGCTGTATTCTTGTTTGTGACCAGTGGTAAAATCTCCACTGACAGCAAAAGCTGAATTGGGTCAAGGCAGAGGGAAGCTGTCTATGGGATGGGTTCATTAGCTAGGGACAGCAAAAGCCAACTGCCAGCTTTGCTTGAGTCTTCTCCTTGAATTGTTACTTTTTCCTAAACTAATGAATTTATTATCCATATGTTTATGTAGATATAATATGGTAAAGATGTTGCCGCATCCTCTCAGGCAAAGAGGAGATCTGAGCAAGTCAGAAAACTTTCCAGCTCTGGGATGGACTGGTTCAGCTAGTACCCACTTCTCCACCAGTGTGATGACTGCACTGTGACCATCTATGCCAGGGTAGAGCTGGCCTTGTTGGCTACACAGGGACTCCCAGCACATGTGAAGCTGTGGGTTCAGGTGCTGTCTGTCATCTCTCTTTTGGTCCCAATGTTGGACCTTTTCAGTACTGGATAGAATCATAGAATCACAGAATGTATTGGGTTGGAAGGGAGCTCTAAAGCTCATCTAGTCCAACCCCCCTGCAATAAGCAAGGACATCTCTAACTAGGTTGGACTGCTCAGAGCCTCATCCAGCCTGGCCTTGAATGGCTCCAGGGATGGGGCCTCCACCACCTCTCTGGGCAACCTATTCCAGTGATCTGGCACCCTCAGATTAATGAACTTTTTCCTCCTGTCTAACCTGAATCTGCCTGTTTCCAGATTGAACCATTACCCCTTGTCCTGTCACTACAGACCCTTGTGAAGAGACCCTCCCCTGCTTTCTCATAGGCCCCTTTCAGGTACTGGAAAGTCACTATTAGGTCCCCCTGGAGCCTCCTCTTCGCCAGGCTGAACAACCCCAACTCTCTCAGCCTGTCTTCATAGGAGAAGTGCTCCAGCCCTCTAATCACACTCAGCCATTAGCTTAGGTGTTACACGGGAGGTAGGTAGTGTTCATATATGCATTTGAAGAAGCATTTTTGAGAAGCTTTTTTTGTGCTGCTTAGCATATTCCTGTAGATTTGTTTCAAGGAATGAGATCCTCTTCATTTGTCTTGGCTCCTCCTCAACAGTCAACATTGAGGGGGTAACCAGATGAGCCCTGGGGACAGAGTAATGGTCAGTAAGATGACTGTCTCTTGGTCTGTGTTTCTCTGCAGTCACGCCAAGACTGCAATACTTCCTCCTGGTATTCCTGCGCAAATCCGCTGGTAGATTCAGAGATTTCACAACCATTAGTTTCATACCTACAGCAATATCTGGCTCATCATTGCTAGACTCCCCAGACCATGCTGCAGAAGTGGATTTGATTTGTGTTGAAGCCATCCTGAATCACAATTACCAACGGGAAGGAGCAGGTGCATAAAAGCAGTTGCGAATAAAGTTACGTAAAGGGGATCCTCAGAAGTGGAGATCACCACAATATCTGCCATCGAATTTAAAGTCAATACCAACATGTGTTTCTTCACTGCAGCAAGAGCTCCCTCCCATCTCCCCACTGCTCTACAGGGAAGTCATGCTGTGGACAGTAAGGAAAATCTCAGCAGGGACAGGGAAACAGAACTTCCCTGTCGTCCTGTAAATCACCAATAACAACACTAAAATCAGAGTTCTCCAGGATAAAACTTTCAATGAAAAAAAGGAAAGGTTTTACCCTTATCTTCTCCTGTCCAGGGCACCAGGGAAGAAACACTTTTGAATGTAAAATGCCGCTAACCTTAAACTTGTGCCTGATATTTTTAAAAAAAAAAAAAAGAAAAAAAAATATATATAGACTCCCAAGTACATGTTTTAAATGACTTGATTTGGTTTCATCTGACAAATGGGGGCAAAAGAAGCAATTGAATCTCCATGCCCAGAAACCCTGCACGTTGCTCCATATCTCAGTTTAGTTCATCCCCTCTGAGCAAATGACTGACATTTAGCAAAGCTCTCTCTGCCTCAGATACCGCTGTGAAATTATAGGATAGCAGGAAATTAATAGAAGCAGGTAAAACACATTAAAATCTTTTTTTTTAAAAAAGGCTTTGTTCTTTGAGAACAACAATAATACCTTTCCACCATACCCATCTGCCTTTAATGCTTCGATCCCTTTACTCCTTTGAAAGCAGGGAAAATCCCAAACCCAAACACTCTTTATCTTCGTTTGCTTACAACACCATGCAATTCAAGAGCAGAACACTCAAATTTTGATTTTAAGATCACAGGAAATGAGGTGCCATCATCTTTACATTCCTGGTATGATCTGCTTCTCGAATGAAAAGCCAGGATAAATGATTATTATTTAAAAACGAGGACGACAAAGGCAAAGTAGGAAATGCGCTGTAAATGCAGGGGAAAAAAATATATATATATATCCTAGCACCACCTGCATGTTTGTGCATGTGTGTACATAAAGAAAACCCTACTGAGTTATCGAATACAAATGAGACTGGCAAGAAGTGTTTTTCCCTGGGCTGGTGCATATTCCAACAATCCCGTCACAAAAATGTCTTTCCTCCCACCTCTGACTTTCTATTGTTGCTTTGCAACCAAAACAAAGTGAAAGGAGATGAGAAGACTGAAGAGGAAATGGTAAGTTATTTTCGAAGGTAATTTCTATCAAGTTAATTTCAAAGGTAATGATGTTGGGTTTTTTAATCATGTGCTGGCATGATGACAAAAGTCACCAGTGTGTGCCCAGATATTGGTGATTTATTTTACTTTTTTGTTGTTGTTGTTACTGTTGTTAAATAAGAGCAATATTCGCAACACAGTATTTCTTCCAGCTTTTTTATCTTTTTCCTCATCTCTTCTAAGCAAATGCTTGCTCACCAAGAACTAGCACAGTCTGATACCTACACAGACAATTGAACCTCAGAGATACACAATTTTACTTTCTTCTGCTTTCTGCAAAGCAGGCATAGGCTTCTCCGTGGGCTTGAGGTTTTTATGTGCAAACAGAGGTCTTGGTTGACTGCCCCAAAACCTTAAAATCTCACAGAAATCAAAAGAACAGAAGAGCGTCCTTGAAGCAAGGCATGCTAAAGCAATCTCCTTAATGGCAGCTACAGTATCCAAGCTTCCTCAGCTACAAGCCTGTATAAATTCACTGCTGGGACTTCACAGATTTGGCCATCTGTGGTTTGGGATCTCACCCTGGCAAGCTGCAGTCTTCTGTATGCAAAGGGAAGGTGCAGGAGACAGTGACACTGCTTTGGGCTGTCAGTGCGACCCCACCACACACCCTTTAGCATTTGTTTGTGACGGAGAAGCTGCACTCGTGTGCAGCCTCCCTTAGCCACCATGGTCTCTGTATCTCCACTGCCACGCTCCAAATCTATCTCTTGCCCTTCTGGCAGAGGCACACTTGTCAGAGAGCCCATCCCATCCCTGATCTATGTCTGAAGCCCAGGTTTCAGTGCTGGAGTAGCAAAGCGAGTACTGCTCCGATGGGGTGTAGAGCCTGGTTTGCTAGCACACCAGCATGTGCATCAGTGCCACCAGGATCGCCTGAAAATCACCCACCCTGATGAAAAGCTACACTGCAGGTTTGGAGCTGAGCTGCTAGAAAGGTTTGCTGGGTGAAGTGCTCGGCTATGAAATCAAATGCAGGGTTCCCGTGGTGGTGGGGATGAGCTCACCTTTGTGACGAGAAGCCACCTCACTTTCTGCTGATGTTGATCCCAGGAACTCTACTTTCCCACAGCTTTTCTGAAAGAAATAGAACACATTCAATTAACAGCTCCAGTCCATCCAAGTATTGCACATGTTCGTGCCTTAAAGAATGTATAACAGCATTTTATAACAACATCCAGGAGAGATTAGGCCTAGAAAAGGACTCAGTGTAATCCTGTTATGTAAGAGGAAAGATATTTTGCAGGCTACAAATCAAATGCTCCCCGCCATAGAAAGCTCCTTCATTACCTCATAAGCCAGATAAACACTCCAAAAAAGGTATATGTTGTGATAAATAATACACAAATCACAATCTAATAGCTAGGGGCCTGCCCGTTTGCTCGCAGTCACGCAACCTGCCTTCCTTCCACAGAGAAAGCCTTAGAAACTCCGTGCATTAAAAGTGCAATTATGGAAACAATTTATAATCAATATGTGGTTATTAGGGTAGCCTGCATGTATGGGTTATTTTATAGCATTTATAATCCAAACAGCCCTTCCTGAGAGCAAAATGTGCATCTTGGCTTCTCCTTCTCGGGTCTGAGTCCCAGCAGTGCCACCTACCGCCGAGAGAACTCTGGAAGCTGAATTTATTGTTTCTTCAGAGGAACATTCTCAGAGACCATTATCTGCAGGTGCACCACAAGCTCACAGGAAAGACGAAAAGGCTGCAAAAGCTCAGTAATCTCTTGACTAAAATCCCCCCACCTGTACATGGCCGAGACCTAAAGGGAAAAAAAATAAAGAAAAACCAAACCAACCAAACAAACAAAAGCCCAAACCAAACAGAAATCCCTCATTTGTAACCTCACCTTGCTGAAACTGTCACCCTGATCGCTCCTCATTCGCTCCCGAGAGCGGCACCCTCGTGATGCACCACCCAGAGAGACCTGGACAAGCTTGAGAAGTGGGCTCCTGTGAACCTCATGAAGCTCAACAAGGCCAAGTGCAAGGTGCTGCACATCATTTGGTGCTGCACATCATTTGGTGCAACTCCCAGTATTAATACGTGGTGAGGGAGGAAGGGATGGAGAGCAGCCCTGTGGAGAAGGACTTGGGGGTGCTGGTGGATGGAAAGCTGGACGTGAGCTGGCAATGTGCACTCGCAGCCCAGAAGGCCAATCTCATCCTGGGCTTCATCAAAAGAAACATGGCCAGCAGGTCGAGGGAGGTGATTCTGCCCCTCTACTCTGCTCTGGGGAGACCTCACCTGGAGCACTGCATCCAGCTCTGGAGCTCTCAACACAGAAAGGACATGGACTTGTTGGAGAAGGTCCAGAGGATGACCATGAGAATGATCAGAGGGCTCAAGCACCTATCCTGTGAAGAAATGGTATTAAACTAGAAAAAGGTAGATTTAGATCAGATATAAGGAAGAAATTCTTCATAGTGAGGCTGATGAGACACTGGAACAAGTCTGCCCAGAGAGGTGGTAGATACACCCCCTGGAAACACTCAAGTTCAGGTTGGACAACGCTCTGGGCAACCTGGTCTAATTGAGAATATCCCTGCTCGCTGCAGGGGGTTGGACTAGATGGCCTTTAAAGGTCCCTTCCAACACACACTATTCTCTTATTCATTACCTAGCTGGTGGGAATTGTCCCAGCTGCTATGAGCTGAACTTCTGGCCCAGCACTGTTAAGGAAAAGATATGCAGAATGAATTTTATTATTTTTTAGAGCCAAAAAGAAATTCCTTCTGCCAACAAAACCTAGAGCCTTGCTTATTTCTTAGTGACAGGAGGTTAGTTCACTCTTTTAAGAATAATTATTAAGTAATTTGGTTAGTGAAGGATACTGAGGCAGGACCTCAGCATCTCCAGTTTAAGTGTAAGGCATGTGGAAGTTCTGGCATAGCTTTACCAGACCACTGCTGGCAAGGGAAGAAGTACCAAGGATAGGCTTTAAGATCCTGAAAACAATGAAAAACCGACAAAATGGTGTTTGTTTGGAAACAATATGGGATTTTTTTTCAGGTTAAAATGCATCCTTCTCATGTGGCACCTTGGAGGCGTTTGTGACTCATTCTTCTCCAGCGCCACGTCTCTTTCCTGTAAAAACAGCCTGTGGGCTGCACTACTTCCCCCAAGATGCCTGTTTCCAAACCAAAAAGGACATCTGGATCTGCTCCAGGAAGTTCAGGTTGGCTGTGGGGAAGAAGGGTCCAAAATGCTGTGCTGTACCAAAGGCTGAGGCTCAGGGTTGCTTCCAGCAGGACATTTATTTCAGGGTAAGTAGTGGAAGAGAATAAATGTATCCTGGCTGAGAATGTCAATTTTGCAGACTACACTGCTATTAAAATAAGCTTAAAATAGCACTGCTCTGGAATTTCTTTACATATTCATCTAAGTGAAGAGAGATGTTTCTCCAGTGTTATCTTCACAGCATGCTCCAGGAGAGGTGGAGTCCCCCCAAACCTGGCAGATGCTCCTTGTTTAGGCAGGAGGAGGTGAACTATATTTTGCACCGAGGTGGCTTATAATAACAAGACTGTGACTCAAAACAGGCTCACTTGTAAAGCAGGAGGGACAGTCAGTGACTCAGGTGAAGAGGGTTAGCTTGGACCTGAGAGCAATGCTGGGGTGAGGTTAGTACTTGGCAGGGCTGCATTATATCCAAGCAATCAGAGACAGAGAAAAGAGCAATAAAGCTGTAGAAGCAGTGAGAGGGGCATGGAGGGTCTGACTGAGGTAAGTCCAGAGAGAGGATGCTGTGGGGTGAAGAAAACCTTGTAAGTTTTCAGAACCCCCTTCTTTTCCTCCCTAATGTATCCTCCTTGTCTGTGACAGCGAGGCAAGCACAAGAAGGGATGGGGACAGGAGTTTTCTTGTCATTAGACACAGCTAAGCACGGCTATGACACGCTGCGTGTCCTAATCCAACCAGCCCATGATGCTGAGGTCTAAAGCCCTGCCTTACTGCACATGGGCAGTTCTGGGAAGGTCCAGCATAGCTGGTTGTGTGCTCTCTTCCCACCGGCTGTTGGCCAGTTCATTGGATCCACCCCATGGACCATCACCATGGGACCTCCCTGGACTGACGTGTTACCTGGTGGCTTTTTAGTGAAGCCTGTTCTAGCAGATGTATGACCTAGCAGTGCCCAGGTTACTGCAGCTCTCTGGAGTGCCTGCCACCCTCTCTCGCTGGTTTTGTTTCTTTTTATTTTTTTAATGTCACGTGGCAGTACATTTTACACTCGGCCACCTTGTAGCATGAGGGGGCTGCAGTGTTTGCAGTCTGCTCTAAACTGCCCTAAAGCTGTGTGTATTGTCTCCTGGAAACATGCCTGAATCGGGCTTTCTTCTCATCTGATTTTGCCTACATGTAATTTCTGCTGGAAGTAAATTTTCTTAGCCCTTTCTTCCAGTTTTAGTCAGTGCCTGAATTTCCCAAGACCCAGCAGACCGGGCACAACAGGGTTTGTTTGTCTTTTCAGGTTGCCTGTCCTTAGCTCTAGGTGCTCGGTGTTTTCCTACACCCAGCTCTCCAATTTGACATCTGGGACTTGTTTACTACCCCTTTTCCATGAAGCTTTGATAATTCTAATTCAATCTTTCTCCCAGACTGACAGGGCAAAGCAGTAAGCTAGGAACAGGGAGAGCATCTGTCCTATAGGATCAGCTTTTAGAAATACAAGTATATGGGCCTTGATATAAATCTCTATGAATATCTCAGCATAACCACATCCTTCTTCCCACCTTAGCAAGCACCCTCCATCACAGACCAAAATAGTTTTATGAGTAATAGTTAATGGTTGACTGTCAGTTTGAATTACTTTGGTGTCAGGATGACTTTATTTATTTTTTTTTTTTTAGGTAGGCAGAAACAGATGAGGTGGAAGAGGAAGGACATGGAGGGTTCCCACCATCACCAGAAGCACCCAACTTAGAAGCCTGGGACAACACTGACCATCTTCAGAGGATCTTTACCTCCCCGTAGGGACCACAAAGCCTGGGACAGTGAGGTTACTGTTTTACACAACCCAGTGCAATGGAAAAGTGCTAAGAAATTCATTGATGTTCCAGATTAATATCAACAAGTGTCTACACATGAGCCAGCAGTCTGCCCAGGTGGCCAAGAAGGCCAAGGGCATCCTGGCCTGGCTCAGAAATAGTGTGGCCAGCAGGAGCAGGGAGGTGATTGTATCTCTGTACTTGGCATTGATGAAGCCACACCTTGAGTCCTGTGTTCAGTTCTGGGCACCTCAGTACAAGAAAGACATTGAGGGGCTGGAGCGAGTGCAGAGAAGGGCAAGGAAGCTGCTGAGGGGTCTGGAGAGAATGTCTGGTGAGGAGCAGCTGAGGGAGCTGGGGTTGTTTAGTGTGGAGAAGAGGAGGCTGAGGGGAGACCTTCTTGCTCTCTGCAGCTGCCTGAAAGGACATTGTAGAGGTGGGTGTTGGTCTCTTAAGTAACAAGTGACAGAACAAGAGGGAATGGCCTCAAGCTGCACCAGGGGAGGTTTAAACTGGACATCAGGAGAAATTTTTTCACTGACAGGATTGTCAGGGACTGGAAGAGGCTGCCCAGGGAGGGGGTTGAGTCCCCATCCCTGCCTGTGTTTCAAAGCCATCTAGATGTGGTGCTTGGGGATATGGCTTAGTGGTGGGCTTGGTGGAATAGGGTTAATGGTTGGACTCGATGCTGTTAAAAGTGTTTTCCAACCTAGATGATTCTATTTTATTCTAATGTCCCTTCACCTACCCTGACAGAAACTGGTGATGTGCACTCCAAAGACACTTTGGCTTGATTTTCTGGGTATCAGCTAGACTGTTAGCCTTCCAGCCAAATTAGTCCTTTTCATTGCATTTCTCAAACACACATCCAAGACCCTCCATGTGTCCAATGAAAACAAAGAAAAGAAAAATAAAATTGATGGAAGAACTTTTTACTGGGCTTCTTCACAAGAGTGATTCCAGCGCCAAGTGCAAAGTAAATTTTAAAGCATAATTTGCCGCTGTCCTTTCAAATCTGCTCATTTGGCCCTGGCTAAATGTTTCAACTCAGACTAACTCCCATCTGCTCCCTTGCTTGTGAGATAACTTGAATTTCAAAAGACTCCTGACGTACACCCTGTGTCTCTGCTGGGAGCCCAGCTCCAGCCCATGGGATTAAATCTGGACGTTATTAAATTCTGCCGTGACAGAAGTGCCTTCAGAAAGCAGAGCCGAGCAGCTGCTTAATATTGGTTTTGTGAAGATAGGGAGGCAAATGTCTTTTGCACTGGCTAGAAAAAGCATTTTGTGTCATTCCTAGAAGCATTTGATTGTGGAAACACAGCTCGGAGTCATTCTTTACAGGCTGGTTGCCAAAACTTCAGCAGAAACAGAAAAGCTTGCAAATAATTAGCTAGGCTGTCTCTAACAGGTGTCACTTTGGAATTTGTCGGTGGTGATAGTCCTTCAAGATTGGAGAGAGGAGATCTGTCTGCACAAAACTCGTCCACTATTCATATATTCCTTTGCAAGCAACACTCTTCTCCCTGCTGCACCAGCTCTGACGAGAAGTTTGAAAAAACCCTTGCGATTTGAACTATAGGGTGAAGAAAGAATAAATTGCTCTTTTAACTTTTTTTTTTTTTTTTAAATTAAAAAAAAAAAGAATTCCCCCACCCCCCCCCCCACCCCTGAATAAATCAACACAATGTTTTGAACTGGGAAAGGATGCTGTGTAATTGGAATACAGATCCCGCATGAAACCCCGATTCTAGTGTGAGGTATTTAATACTTTCTGCCACAATAAAATAAGAGAATTAATGGACTCGGTGGGAAATCTAGATGGCATTTAGCTCTGAATCAGACTATTATTTTACACTTGGCATTGATAGGAGTCAAAATGAGGCCACAAGCCCAAGACTTTCCCAGCTCCTTCTGAGTGCCAATTCCCTTTATATTCCCATGATCCCTGCTTGGAGGCTTCCCTTCCTCCAGCTCTCAATCATGGCAGCAGCAAACTGAAGTAATAAATGATGAAGCCACTTCAGGCTAAATGTGGGTAAAAAATGCATGCATTTGCTCTCTTTTTAAATATGTGGCTATTGCACATACATGTAGAATGTAGCTGAGAGATTATAAAATAATGGTTAAAAGGCAGAGGTTTATTACAGAAAATTTATTCTACGTATGCATGCTTTATCAAAATGTGCTGCTTGCACCATAAAGGAAGCATTTTTTTCCCAACGTTCTGATTTTTAAAGCATTCCTGTGTATTCTTGCACTTTCAAATGTATTGTATGTGGATTTTTGCACTTAGAGTACAAAAACACAGTAAATTTTTATAGTGGTTTTCTTTTTCTTTCTTTTTCCTTTTCTTTCTTTCCTTTTCCCTTCCTTTTCCCTTCCTTTTCCCTTCCTTCCTTTTCCCTTCCTTTCTTTTCCCTTCCTTTCTTTTCCCTTCCTTTCTTTTCCCTTATTCCTTTTCCCTTCTTCCTTTTCCCTTCCTCCTTTCCTTTTTCCTTTCCTCCTTCCCCTTTCCTTCCTTCCTGCCTTTCCCCAATATTGCAAGAGCTTGTAATAACTGGGGCAGGTGAGGAAAGCTTATGAGTAAAACCAACACGGGCAATTCTCCAAATCCGCCCTAGAGTTTATTTCCAAGGGGAGGATTTCTTTGGAAGGCATCTTGATTATCAGTCACCTCAGGAGGCATCACTGCCGTGGTCCTCAGGGCTCCTTGGACGTATCAAAAGGGCTGTGTTGCTGTTGCTTTCCAAGCTCAGCAGTGCACTGACTGTAAACCACATAATATACAGTGTGTAGATGCCACGATTTTTAGACACATGTCTGATAAGTCCTCCTGATACCTTCCAAAGTGGACGTATACGATTATTAATATCTTGCTCAAAGCTAAATGGCAATTGAGCAGAAATGAGGCTGGGACTCAAGAGCTCCCAGTTCCCATGCTTTTCATACAAATCCTGTCATACAACGATGAGGTGTGAGAGCAAAGGTGCAATGAAAAAAAGGTGCTGCAGATCCCCAGGTGCTGTGCACTCGTTCTGATGCTATTCTGGGTGCTTCCCTTCAAGCAACCTGGCTTCCCTGGTACCTGAAATACCTAAGGACTGATCTCGACATCTGCAAACCAAGTTGTAGAGCAAATCAACAGCCACGGCCTCGCCACATCCCGCAGAGCAAGCACGCTTGGTTCCGTACTGGGGGAAAAGGTATCCTCCAGCAACACCAGGTGACGGGCAGTGGGAAAACGAGTAAGAACCCTACTGCTAGAGGTCTTGTCAAAGAAAGGGCTGTGGGTCTGTGGTGGGGACCACAATACCGTACGAACAGCTGCTTTGGGCTCACTGGCCCATTTCATTCCAGCCACATTTTTCCCTTTCCCTAGCTTGAGAACAGGCGCCTAGGGAGAGCGATGAGAACATCAAGTTTGAGAAAGATTTAAAAAAGGGGTTTTTCTTCTCCCCCAGAGCAAACACTCATAACAGGGGATTGCTTTGTGACATTGCTGGAGCCACGGAGACGTTTCCAGGCTAGGGAAACCCCATCTCACCACCAAGAATGGTTCAGCTGTAGGGCTCATGTAACTCGGGGCTGGTTGGCTCCTTTCAGACCTGTGGTGTTTTGTTTCAGAAGTTAATCATGCTCTGCAGAGGTTTGAGTTTAGCTTGGCAGAAGAAGGGCGTTTTTGTCCTCTCTATCTTCTCTCCAAGATAACCTTTAGCTTTATAATCTGATGGGCTCGCGGGTTTGATAATCTCAGGTTTGTTGGCAGTGGGTATCATGTGCTCGCAACCCCCAAATTGTGCAGCTTCATTTTTGAAATAATTGTGCTGAAGCAAAGATAAGCTATTGTCTCCAGCTACTGGGGTTTAATAAAACCTGTGTACGAGAGGGCGAGGATCCAAGCCAATTATAACCTAATTGACCCTCCTAAGCCTTCTTTCTTATCTAAAAGCTCATTCTTTGCCTGTCAGGCTCATGATATCTGTGGCTTGGAAAGTGTAATTTTTAATGACCTGTTATCTATAGCATTCCTGATCCAGATAAATAAATGCAGGTATCCACCTCTGGATGGATGATTGACTTAGTTACAGTGGTCATAATTGGTCAATTAGGGAGAAGCAGTCTGCTAAAGCCAGCAAAATGAACACAAGACAAAGGGAGGCTGAGCACAGGATTTACCTTGACAGAGGAAGCAATTTAGACTAAGGGAATCCAGTGTTGCCTATTTAATACTCCATGGAGTATGAAAAGGCTTTCCAGAAATAATTACTCCCCATATATACTATTGTAACAAGGAAAAAATAAGACGCTGGCAAACTGAAATCACCACTTTCCTATAAGTTTTGATGGCTCATTTGGCATTACGTGTTGGAAGGCTCAAAGTGGAGAAGGCAGGAGCCTGCCGTGCTGAGAGACTCAGGGGTGGGTGGCCTGCAAACGTGCTGCCAGCACATCTTTCTGGCTAAACCAGTGAAGAGGCACCCGGCACCAGCACAGCTCCTTCTTTATATCTTCCAAGTGTTCATGGAAGAAGATGAAAAAACCCACCATTGTTCAGGCATTACATTGAAGCAACTAACTGAGAGG